>JAQIWE010001440.1:0-15863 GCA_034698565.1 Campodea plusiochaeta
ACCCCCCCCCCCCCCCTTAGGATTAAACTTTTTTAAATATCACAAAATAATAAAAAAAGAAATATGAAAGAAATTTAATTAAAATAAAAAAAAATATGATTTAAAAAAAAAAAAATAATCAAAGTTTTCTCTAAAATCTGCAAAACATCAAGAAATGGTCTGATACTCTTAAAAACAGGCAAACTTCTGGTTAGATACAATTGTGCGAGGGCTCCTTTCCAAAATCCTTCATGCTCCACCCTTTGTATCCCTCCCACTCCGGAGACCACTTCAGCAGAAATCTCATGGGCGTGGCCATATTGGAAAAGGTCCAGGTGGCGTAAATTTAAAGAGCTCAAGAACAATGGTAATGAACTGCAATTAACTTTTAAATAGAAACAATGAATAACTATCAGAATTATCTTCAATTTAAATCATAAAACTCCCAGAAAATCAAAATTATCTTTTGATAAAGGAAAATATGATCCCAATTTTACCATTTTTGAGAGTGAATATCTAAAAAAAATTCTACTTTACATATAAGTTTTTTTTTCTTGTATTATTCCTGGGACCTTGTACTGTACACTGTAAATCATATTTTTGCTATATAACTGGCGAAATAAATAATTGAAGCGAAAAACATTGTTTTATCTATTCTGGTCAATGTAAAGGTCCAGATATGTCCATAATGGTGACCTCCATTGTGCAGCGCTGAAGAGATCTATAGTTGAAATAAATTATAGCTTAAAATATATTAGGAGAAAACATCACTTACAGGATGACCCAAAACGAGTGTAACAATATACAAATCAATTTCTCAAAAACTATGGCAGCTACAATCATAAAATAAAAACCATTTTAAAACTCATGCAATTCTCTTTCCGCCATCCCAATGTATAGTTTTACAACAATAGTTGCCGGATTATAGCCAACACGGGCCATACAGCCTTCCATGCAAAATGTATCATAAAAATTGTCAAAAGAGGTAAATTGACAAATTTACAGCATTTTCCAAATAAATAGTAAGAAACTAGCAAATAAAAAAATATTTTACATGAATGACCAAATATGACCTAACTTTGGGTTAACAAAAAATATAATTTTGCTGCTGTTGTTGTTTTATAAAGCCTTTGAAATCCAGGTCTCTGAAATAGATTTTTTTTTCTTGGGAGAAGAACTACAAAAGGCATTTACTGGAAATAGTATTGTGAATTAGTGACAGAGATATTAGTCTATCTTCATTGGCCCAAATGGAGGTCAAGTTTAGTCACTAACATAAAATATTTTTTTGTTTGAATTTATTTAATATAAGTACTATTTGTACGAAAAATACAAATTTGTCAACTTACCTATTTTCACAACTTTTGGTTATGGTACATTTTTATAGAAAGCCATATTGGCCGTAATCTGGCAAATAATATTGTTGTAAATTTATATATGATTTTTGAGAAATTGACTTGTAATACAGAAAACCAAAATTGTTAAGTACAAATACCTTGGTGATTTTCTGTTGTTTCAATCAAAGCTAATATTGTTGATTTTTCCAAGGCAAAATAACTTAATTTTTTCATGGTTGGATCTTCTTGAACTTCCTGATGACATTGGCTTAACAGTGTATGTTCTCCTTGCCAAATATGTTTCAATTCAGGTGACTGTCCAACCTGTCAGTTAAGAACAGGAAATAACATGGTTATGCAAATTTAGATGCACTTAAAACTATATAGTTTCTGAAATTCCTTGGTTATTGTGATTGAAGTTAGCACTCTAATACTAATGTAATTTTTTTTAATCAGAAAATCACAATTTAAAACGTTTTCAGAAAAATAAAATCAGTCTCAATAGATCTTGTATACTTCATTACATACCAATAAAGGCAATTCAATATATATATTGAATGGTTACAATAATTTCATTTAGTCATTAACCAATTTCATTGAGCTAGCCGAGATTTTGTTGGTTGATTGGTCAGAAAATTTATTATTAAAAGGAAATCATATTTTAGTTGATTTGGTTATTTAACTAACAGATTAGCTATGTGTTTTCTTTGTTCAGAATGTATCGTTAAACCACAGCATTATCTTGTACCATGATTATGACCATGCTTGCCCTCACATGGTCAGTCAGACAACTGAGTTTTTGAAAGCGAAAACATCAAATTCATGAGAGAACGATTAACAGTTCTGATCTGACCTCTTGTGATTTTTACTTGCTCATAAAGGATTAATTGCATAATTTATGTTTCATCATCATAAACAGTGTGCTGTTGAAGAGTATAAAACCATATGAACATATAGACCAGCGCTTTTATGAAAACATTTTAAAAAATGAAACAAAAAATAAACACTTATTTAGAATCAGAATAAATTGTCTTTCGAATTATTATTTTATAGTTTGCTATACCTGTCTCTAACAGTTATCAGAATATTATGGATTAGAATTCTTTAAAGCTCGATCGATCGACTGGAAAATTAATATGTGTCATGACAATATATTACTGAGAACTTTCACTATTATACTTTCCTATACCTACAGATATAGCCGTTATTGGATATATTGACTCAGCATTCGTGAAATATTGACCGATTTTGATATTCGTCGATTTCGATTGAATTTTAAAATTCAAATCTTTTTTGGAATAAAGATAAAATCGCACTTCCAATAAGTATATACTTCCCTATACCTATCTCTATCCGTTATCGGATTTATCGACTCTACATTCGTCCAAATTCAATTGATAGACTCGAAAATAAAAATGTAAACTGGATTATTTTTTCGGAGATTATTTTCTATATACTTCCCTTTACCTATCTCTAGCCGTTTAGGAGCTATGTTTCTCGCGACGGAGGGACAGACAGACCGACATATCGAGAACAATAGATGATTTCTGCGCTTCACTGTCGGTCTCATCTTAAATTGACTGGTTTTAGTAAGAACCTTTGAAAATTATTTTGTAAACCAGTAAATTCATTTTTATCATTATAATTTGTTATTTCCAAAAAACTTATTTCAGTATTAGGACTAACGTACATATAACTTTACTTATTTTACCTGCTGTAAAGCTACAGTTAGTAAAGCTTCCGCAGCATCCCTTACTCTCATCGACACTGGTTTCAAATCTTTCTCATGCTTCTTAAGAATCTGTTCTCCAGGTTTTATCTGTAAGAGAATGCAAAAGATATACAGACTTTGTCACTAAACAAAAGCAATACTGATAAGACATTATTATATTCATTATTTCCAAATAATTCTAAATATTCTTTTTACTATTATTTCACTTAACTTGAAAAAATAACTTTCGCTGTTGAAAGATATTTAATCAAAAGCAAATTTGTCCACAGAATATAAAATAATATAATATAAAGACTGACAAGCAACAGGGTGTAAGGGTACTACGTGCTCAAAACGCCCAATAATCTTCCAAATCAATCATCAATCAATCAATATTTTACTTATGGTATATAAATTAAGTAGAATTTTTTTTTAATTGTAAAAGGATTTATTGCTAATTCTTAATTAATTAAAAGGTTTAGAAATTTTGAAAAGTTAAACTTTTTATGTGATGTTTTAGAACCATAAACTATTTGAGTAATAAATAATATTACTTTCGGTGATTTTTGTATATGCCGTTGAAGGAAATGAACCATCTAAACTGTTTATTTGATCGCAATATGGAGAATTTTGGTTGTTATGCAGAAGTAGAAATAAGATACCATCAATCATTGGTGTACAAAAGATCGTATTTGTGGTACTGCTATAGTTGACTTATAGTGCTTCCAATATCTTACGAACCCAAACTGGTTATGTCTTCAAACTGTTTTGACAGGTAAACCCATTGTTGACCACTTGATTAGGTGGTTCAAATTGGGTGTTTTCTATACAATTCGCAAGTTGGTCAAAGAAAACAAATAAGTCAACAAGGATTATCAATTGTTGGAATACCAGAAACACGCTTGATGGGTTAAACGGTTTAGGTCCGTAAAATTTTGTATAAAGTATAGCAATCACATCTTCCAAATCCAAAATATAATTCAAGACAAAAAGAAACACTTTCAACCCTTACTGTTTACTAACAACAAGCAATTCACTAAACCAGAAAACAAACGACCACAAACCAAAACATACAGTAAGAAACAAACCACCATACAGTTAATTTCCTCTCAGCTTTAGAAAGAGTTTGTATTTGTGTAATCTCTTTTCATATGAAACAATAAAGGAGCATTTCCCCAATAATAGAGTTCGCGTTCTAACCACCATCCACGACACCAGCATATATACAGTTGGGACGTGAGAATAGCAACATGGAACAGATGCGGTTTCCAATATGGGGAGCAGAATGAGAGACCCGAGGGAGATCTTTGAAAGTTGGATTAAAAGCTAAAATAACGTATTCAGAGGGAGAAATAACCTATTCAGTGCTACGGAGTGTGTAGAAGATCTGTTCTTCAAAAGGAATCTCTTTATGATTTCGCTTATTGAAGGTGGTGTAAGTGTGGGATATGTGTGGTATCATTTTCGGATTCTTATGGATAATGAGGAAGTTTTTTTGTTATTTTATCTGATGACTTTTATTTTTAGCTTAGAGTATATTGACTTTTTGTTGTGTACACTGATTGTTAGATGTAATCTGAGACGAATAATAAAATATTTAATGTGAATAGACAGAAATTATTTTAAAGTATAATTACAATACTAAATTTTCTTCTCACATTTAACAAGTAATTTAAAGAAAAAGAGTGGTAACAAAATACCTCTAAAACTAGTTCGTATATAATTAAATAAAGTTTATTTCAGTTTCAGAATGCAAAGCAGCAGTTTGTGAAAAAAAATATCATAAACAAAATGCGAAAGTTCAACCAGTATGACGAATATTTAATTGTTCCAATGTTTAATTGTCACAATTATGCCAAACATTTATTTACTGAGTAAAAGTTTCCAACTGTGAAAATGAATGTGTTCTAAAATTAGTTAAGTTGTATTGAAATGAAGATCAATGTTTAATGTAAATATCTATTTATAATTGCGAACAAAAATAGATACACAAGACAATAAATAAATCAGGATTTCCGTACTTTTAGAATGTAATTTATATTAATTACGTTCCACGTGAATTTAACATTAACTTAAATTACAGTTTCTTGTTGTTTCATTTTTTTTTTCGTTAAGTTAATAATATCGTTAAGTATAGTATAATATCATGCTAATATAATTTCATTTAACTAAGATAATTGTATAATTATGGTACTGATTAAAACTAACCTATGCCTTTTTATACTGTGGTTCAGATAACCACTTTCTCTTTTAACTTTCATTTTTTGTAAGGGAAAACGTAATATATTATATTACAATCTTCGCTCTATCTTCAAGTAGTATTTTTCTTCTTGATGTAACATGATGAAAATAAACAATTAATTATTTTTCATCGCACAGTATATAGACACTCAGCTTGAAATGGAAAGTATATCGAATGTAAGTAAGAAAACAGTTATTTTCTTCCATGAATCTTGGACATATTATTGTACAGTATATAGTACGTCAATGTTGTATTCTTTGCTGTTGGGATTTTTCAAATTCTGTGCTAATTTTTCAAGCATTAATGAGCGCGAGAATTTTATTTTAGAAGTAAATTAATTTTATTTATATTTTGGTTATGATATTTTATTTTAAAGTTTCGTTTACCGAACAATAACATAAATTTTGTTTTAAAATGTTTCTACTTCCAATCCTACAATAATCTTCTAACTTTCCAATCCACTTTCAAAAAATACGGAAACGAAGAAATGAAAATACCTTTACTCATCTTTCAAATTACACCAATGAGTATATATCGACCTTTGAAGATTCCTCCTACATATTCACACAACAAACAACAACAAAATAATAATAATATAATCTCAAAGTAACCAATTTCTGTTACAAATGCACCCAAACATATTTTTCTTTCTGTCCTAATGATTGAATGATATGTATACAGTATCTCCACTTAGCAACATCCTATACTTGATTAGTCCCTGGAGAAATATTGGCTAACGTGTCAACGTATGTAGAAACATGAGAGGCATAAATTATTTGCAGAAACAGTATGATCACGCGATTAAATTATTTTGTCTCTGCTATCATCATTTTGTGGGCTTCCTCAAATGGATAATCGACCTGGAAAAAGGACGAGATCAATCATACACCCATCTCTCTCTGTGTATGTATATGGTTCAGTCAGTCGTTAATACATTTCGAGTTGTCATTTAAATACCATACATAGCTTTCATTATCGGTAGGAGTAATTCTGTGGTAGCGCCTCTATAGTGTTCTTTTATTAATGATGAAAGGAAGTACAATACAATTCAGCTTTTCTTCTTTTGTTGCTGTTTGTATGTGTAAGAGAATTTAGAACGCAAAGGAAACGATTTACTGTTTTTGTTAGCGGTAAAGAGATTTGTAGAATGTAGATAGTAGTTCTGTCTCTTTTAGCGTTGAGAAAGAATCTTCTCAGTTACTGCAGGAAAGAATTTATGTGAAGTTGACTTTACGACAAAATTGGATGAGTAAATAATAAAGTAATATTATAAAATATGTTCGGAAATAGTTCGATTCATTCAGTTCCTATTAATATAAAGAAAATAATCAGTTTCTGTATTAGTGAAATCAAATGCTATTTGGTAGAAATTGACATTGAGCGTTAAAAAAGTCTGTATGTTGAAGATCTGATAGAATACTGTTTTATTATGTAGTATTCGTAAATAAATGACAAACCTTTCCCTTAATGTTTCAATATTATAATTATATTACTTAATAACGATTATAACTCAAATTAGTTAAATATCTTTTCCATTTTTAAAAGATTAATCTAAGCATTAACTAACATATACTACGTATCTTATTAACGGAAAATTTACTTAATAGAAAGCTTAATTGAAGGAGTAATTGATTTATGATGAATGATGATTCCTTTCCTGCGGTTCTTACAGAAAGGGAATTGCTTTGCAGTACCATCTCCGTGTAATTCCGCTGAGCAATAGCTATGGAAACGTGTAAATTTGAAGTTTGATTAGTCTAAGTCCCGCCGTTGTGACATTGCGCATGTACCATATACTCTCGGAATACCTCCCCCAATCTCTCTTTTTATCGTATTTTCGCTGAGGCAGGGTTCGCGTGGGCGTTTAGCATACAGTACAATTCGGGTGGGGGTATGCATAAGGTCTAATAGTGCTGGTATAACAAGTCGCGCGGTTTTCCAGGTGTATCATACATTGTGTGAGAATTTTTTTCTAGTGATCATCGGAAGCCTTCGTTTTAGACACGCTCTTAGGGTACTTCGACTTTGGATTTCTTTCGCTTTGCATGCCAATAAGACAGAAATCGTGTACTTCGTTGTTGTATATTGTTATTACCGATTGAAAACGATTAGAAAATATTAATAGTTGTTGGATTTTGTACGAGAAGTTGAAATTCTGATATTTTTCTGTGATGGTGTTTTGATAGAATCGTTCCCTGCATTAGAGCATTGACACTTCGTTCTCTCCGCACGAACTTAAGACTATGCTCTACTTCAAACGACGATAGATACGTTAAGATAATTTTCAAAGAAGAGGAAACCAGCAATGACAACAGTTTGTAAACTCAGTTTTCCCCAGACTCTAGCATTAGCACTGTTACTGTTATGTTGCAAAAGTTCCTTTTGCTATGATATCAGACAACGTCAACCATCATCGTATTATCTCTTAGACAATGTTCGAAGCACTGAAGACAATGGCTATAGTTTATCTAATTATTATCCATTGATGCAGAAACTTATACCAAATCACATCCATGAGAAAAGAACAAATCATCATGAGGATTCTTCAATAAAGAAGTCCATGAAAAAGGTAGAAAGAGATGAAGAGACTTCAGCAGCAGATGTAGCTGACCTTGCCCATTCAGTCACCTCAGCTGGTCATGGGATTGCTAGTCAGTTTCTTACAAGATCTCCAAGAGGGAATCGAAAATATGATGTCCCACAGATTGGTAAGTCAAAAATAATTTATTTTATATCAATATTTTACGTTCTCATGTATTTCTTCCATTATTTGCTATTGAAACTGCTGCACGAAATAGGTGATCATCGTTTTTCATTTCCCATGAAACAGTAATCCTCATGGCAAATGATACTGCAAATTTACATCATATATCTTCATCTGATACGATTCTGTTTCACAATTAACGACTTCATTAGTATAAGGGCAATTAAATACGAGCGTACCTTTTTTTGTGACTAATTACACAGTTTTGTTTTCATACAATCGATAAACTTTCAAAGATACAATCGGTTACTTTATATTTAGTCGTAAAGTATATATTAGGTTTAAAAGTTGAGCACATAATTATATCTGGTATCAGTGTGTATATATTTGTTCTTTATCAGCTTTATTTACTTTGATTCAAACCTGTAAGTATATGTAACGAAACTGTAGAGATAAAAAGAAAAATACCGAACATACCCCTCTTCGCTAATTTCTGTCATAGCTCCATACAACTGCACAAATATAAAGAATTTACCTTTGACCTTATTTCTCTTCTGTTCTCATATTGTTCTGTCAATCATTAAGGTATATATTGAGAGATGTTCGCAAACAGATAACGAATCTCATTACAATCTATATAGGAGACCCTTTCCCATCGAAAGTTAAAATAAAATAGTAAGAACTGTAGATTAAATTCTATTAATATAAAACACTATGATACATTTAGCTACATTATGCATTAATGGATGTATAGAATGATGTTATCGAAGATTAAAAATCGATAGTCATTGTATAACAGCTGATTCAAGATAGACAAGGAATTTATTTTTAGCAAAAGGCAGTGTGGATTAGAATGAGAAGTATTTTTATATCCTTTCGAGTTCATTGCCAGTCGATAAATCAATCCTCAAAACCACTTCCTAACAGTATTTTGTTTACCCACAGTATATATACGAATAAAACTTTAGATATTGATTAGAATAATATCAATATTATTTACACATACATGTGTATGGTAAAGAGTTGTCAAAACTCCATTTTATATTACACAATAATTACATCCCGAAGAATCAATATTTAAAGTAGAAAGTAAAGTTATACTCTCATTCAAACGTTTTTTCCCCACTCCATCATTTCCTTTTTCTATTCCTTGAGTTTCGTCATCCAATATAAGACAGCGAGAATGTTATGAAACATTTGAAAGTTTGTATGCATGAAGTAGAAAAAAGCAACAGTTTGTCTGACGTCATATGGCGAAGAAACAGGTATATATATAGAGCGGATAGTGTTGTTTTATTCATCGCTACCTTTCTGGAAATTATTAATTGCTGTTGAAAAAGTTGTACTACAGTACTGTAATGTTTCAATTAATGGTTTTGTTTCTAAAAATAGTTTATTCCTTTCGTTTCCGCTAGCGAAGCCAAAAGAACAGATAAAATCCGGAATAACGTATTGTATACTTTTATCCTAACTTGCCACTTACATATTATACAATCCGACTGCTAGACATTTTTGTACATACGATCGCTAACTTATAAAACCAAACGTTTCCCAATAATTTTGCGTGTTGTACGTCATTTATTGGATAGTCTAATTTTGTTGAACATGTCGTGTCACTACGAAACTCACTGGTGTATTTTTAGTAGCAAAGAAAAAAAACACATTATTATGTATCAACGAATATAATCAGAAAATGGAGAAAGTATTGTATATATAACCTGTATCACGGAAAAGTATTTGAGAACTGGTGAGACGAAAATGCATGAAATGAGGTGCAGAGAAGGACAACACGATCGGAAAGAGGCTGCATGGAATTCAGAGATTTTTTTCTGTCGTTTTATTTACATTTTATTCTATTGAATGCACGAAGGAATGTTTGAATTTATATTTTATGTTTAGTTTAGAAATAGTATTTGAATGTTTCCTTTTGTTGCTTTATTTTTAGTCATCACTTTTCTTCATCCCATAAAATATGACGTTTTATAAACTTCGAAGTGGAAGTTGGATTATTTTATCAGGCTTTTATGATTTAATGTTAATAGGTGACAGTTTTTACAGTTATACTGTAGTTTTACCACAAACTATAGTACTTTACAAATGAATACTCTGAGTTTAACAGAGAGGATTGATGCGATAAAAATATTATTACACAATGTTTTGTTGTTAATATAATTAAACACAATAGTTCAATGATTTTTTTTTCATATATGTAATTTTATTAATTAATAAAGCAATGTAAAATGTGTGAAAGATATCATAGTAAATTAGGAATGAGACGTAGGATGATATTGTTGCTGATTCTAGAACCTGGTTCTTGATTTTTATTATCATTATATACATAGTCTATTGTCCGTTTTCCGTAACTTACTTTATCAATTATTATACAGTATGATATTACTATAGGTAAATATATATATTACCATTTCAATTAACCATCCCAACTTTAAAGTCACTTTTCAACCAACCAAAAACCTAGGTTGCATTTTACAGATGGTAAATGTTCCTTTCGATTTGTGTTAATTGCCGAGTCATGTAAGTAGAAATCATGCTGAGCTCATTATTGAGCGTCATGTGGTACGAGATTCTCGCTTAGTTGTGAGATGGCGAGAGACGCCAATCGAAAATGTTAGGTAAAATCAACAACGTATACTTCCAAATATCTCAAAGACGATTTATTAGCAGTTGAAATTTTTCTGATTGTTGTTATCATTGCTTATTAATTACAAAAAGCAGACAAGCTATTAAGAACAAGTTCTAGGGAGCTTTTCCCTCGATTATAAAAGCATCAATTCAAATAATTATTATAAAGCTAATAATATGAAAGGATTGCTAATTATATTTGTAGTTTCAATTTTCATATACATGATAAATTTACATAAACACCTTTTATATTATGTAGAAGATGTTACAAAAATATCATCAAATAAAATAAAAAGAACACAACATTTAATATTTGTGTTAATTGGTCTCTCGTCTGATCTAAATTGGTCTGTGTAGTGACGTAATATGATTAGTTATTTAACATTAGAAATCTATTTCTGGCATACACTTTCGAAATTGGACAGAAAACTCCAGCTTATAAGGTTGAATAATAGATGCCATTCTTTCCGCTTCCATTATCTACAACTAAGTAAAAAGTACGGAAAATCGAAGAGTCCTTATTGCGGCAAAAAATGTAATATCGATATATATTTTTCTTCATGAAACCCGTTGTTTTCTTTCTTTCAATATCTTCGGCAGTATTTTTCCCAGTATATATTGTATGAACAACATCTAAAGAAGCATGTCATTCTGTTGTCTACGTTTCCGTTAAGGTCTTTGTTAGTTTTCTTTTACTTTTTGTATTAGGGTACGAACGAATTGGCTTCTGATATATAAGACAATTTGGACTAATTGGCTGCATCAAGAACAAGTTTATTTATTTTGTTCTAAGAAAAAGTATATTCTCAGATTGAGAAACACTTCATTTTGTATTTGTTCTTGATTATATTCTTCTTTTGTTTAAAAATTTACTTCATTATTGGGAAAGTAATAGGTTGAAAGTGCGTCATCAATTCAAGGTATAAAAAAATTAAGTGGGTAGATAAGTATAGCATACGGAAGCTAATGGTTTGTGTATATATTTTTATCCTTCATTTATCGGTGTCATATATGTATAATCGGGTTCTCCTCCTCTTTCTAAGGACATTTATACATTTTTAACAATACAAAACACGTAATGGCTCTCACATCATAGAAATCGCTTCTCACGAAAGTTTCACAATTTTGGATTACTTTATGTTTTTTTATGAACCCATATTAAAAAAATGGCTTTGAATTCCTTTTAGTCACTATTATAAAAAGAAAATTGATAAGACTTTAATGCTATTTTGAATAGAAGCAAATTTTTATCGGTGAGTCAAAATTTTCATCAAAGGAGATTTTGCTTTTAATTCAACCAATTCTGTGTAGCACATAAGTTAAGTACAGTTTAGTATAGTTTATCACAAAAAATTATAATTAATTACATTTTTCTCACGCGTACGTTAATATTAGATTTATCACCTTGTACTTTTATTTTTATCATTACAAGTAATCAGTTCTAAAATAGCAATTCCTGACTCTATTTCATCTTTCTATTATTTTTATGTACAACAAACAAACAATCATAACAACTAGTTCTAAAAAAAACAAATCCATCACGAACATGAAAAATTTCAAAACAAATGTGACTTTCCGTTTTCTCTTGTATAATAATGTTGTTATTTCACATCATGTGCTTCAGGAAATGTCAGATTTTCTCACTTTAGTGCATGCAATACACTACATGAATAATGAGTTCCCCCAAACCCATATATTTCAATGCACATTTTGTTCTTTTTTAACCTCAACTACAATGGTGATATTAATTGAACAAATACGGGAGGTACGTTGATTAATACGATAATACTATTTCAGATACCAGTCAGTAAGCTTTGGAAGTTGTATTATTTTAATTCAGACATACAGTATATGCAATTTAACCATGTATAGATAGTGTTGTATACCAACATTTTACATTTGTCAGTACAAATATAGAGTGTCACTTCTTTTGTCATAAAGCAATTTTAAGGAAAGAGAAACAAAAAATTTAACGCGGATAATTATATACGGGATATTTAACACTCATATCATTCAGTAACAATTATTATAGTTATATAAGAAAGAGTTTTAAAGATATACAATTTTAATTGTTTTCATAATCCAGAAATTGATAATTGTATCATGCTTTCCATAAAACCAATCAACAAATTCGGTTATATGAGTAAGTATCAATTGTATAACGACGGAGCCATTATCCTATTAACGTTGATATTACTTTTAGCATGCCATATAATTATAGATACTGCAAATTCTGATAACCTCTATTGGCTCCGTACCTGTTAATTAGGGAATTGCGAGTATAAGCAATGACTTTGACTATATATACTAACTGGGTAATCATTTAGCAAAGCAGCACATCACTATATACACACACACCAAAGAATACCACATCACACGAAAAGGATCTCTTGTGCCATTAGTGAAAGGGCAACAAAGAGAAAGCTACACTAGGAGATTCAGGTTTAGTTTTTCTTAACTCTGGACAGTATTTCTTCACATATTTAGCTACTGTTTAATGGTAATAGCGTTAACGTACAAAGATATTGGGATCTATATTATAGAACTTCTATTTATTTGAATTGAAGTCTCTTACAATAAAAAAAGATGCTGAAATAAGCTTATATAAATTTTATTTTGTATTAGTGATATTATTTCAGTTGTTAAACGTTTAGTAAATATTTTATTTTCTCATACGAATTCAAAAGTGAAATAAGTTCCAACTCCATGTACAGTAGAATGTCACTACAGTAACACCTTCATTGGTATATAGATGTTTTGTCGAATAATTCAATATACTGTAGTAGAATATTCGAGAATACTCGAGTGAAGTATAAGCTGAAACTGCGGACAATTAAAAGTTCATTTGTTAAGTTCACCACTTTTGAGATTTCCATCTTGCAATTAGATTAAGTGCTTTTCTACTTATTGCAGCACTTATAAAGTATGATTGTGAAAGTAGCAATAAGCTTCTTCCGTGTTCTTTATTCCACCTATACTAATCATTCCTTTTCCACGTGTTTTAGTTTTGAAATCAACATTCCTCTTAATCCCTATCAACTTTCTTATTAATATATTAACTTTCTTACTAATTCCTAAGTCGGCAAAACTTACACTTTGAAACTCATTGCGCATTAACGGAGAAGTTTCCCCTAACTTCATATTAAACTTTTGCTCTCTCGTGTTTGCGTACTTTATCAAGCAATTGCAGAACAGAAAAATACTACTATCTCACTTTGTCTCGTCTTTATTAAAGCGAGTAAATAAAAAAAAACTTAGATTGTATCAAATAAAAAAACGACACTCGCCATCTTCTAAAATCCAATGCCAAACTATATAGAGAAGAAAAAGTAACCATTCTAAAAATCTCTTTCGTGTTGATATAAATAAAGCATCGTTATCAAGGAAGACCTAAATTATCTCACAAATTACTTAATACCCTTAAGCTCTCCTCAAACCCAAAGAGAACCCCTAAAGAAGTGCACAACTTAAATGAGATTATGACTTATGTACTCTCCTTTGTCTAATCTGCCCAATAGTGTCAAATTTCAGTGGTATATGAAGAAGGGATTTCCGCTTAGGAAAGATTTGATTCTAACATGAAAGGATAGTGAATCCTCTTGTGTGAAATATCAAATGGTGGGATGAAATTAATATGGACACTTATTTATCTCTTAGGAGAAAGAGTAGAAGGGTCATTTGTTAGAAAAGAACGCTTAGTTTTCCTTGTTTCCTCTGCTAGGAACTAATAGAGGGGTTGTAATTCATCGCAATTGTTCAGTATGTTATGAGAGTTGGGAATTATTGTATTTGAGAGTTTTTTTAGGAAATGCAGGACGTATAGTGATGTAGGCTAGATTTGGGTGTTGTGTTTTACTTCATGGATAAGATTTCATTATGCGATTCTACATCATTTTGATAATAAAAAAATATTAATTTTGAAGTAATTTTAATTGGAGATAGCCGGTAACACTTATTTCACATGATTGCTTTAAACCGTAGTTCAAAAGACATTATCCAAGTCTTTCAATAACTTCAATTAAAAATATTAACAGCTAAATTAATTTCCTTTCTTTCTAAATTAATTATTGTGCCCATGAAATAGTTTGTGTGCGTCTCAAAGGCAACAGAATGAAAGTCTGTTTATCATCTATGTTGGCATTGATGCTGTAATCTATTGTTCTTTCCCAAATTACAATACCCATACAATGTAATTTCTCTTTCTTCATTGTTAAAAGTTTCGAGTGTTAAATGTTCCAAATGATCCGCAGTATACAGTTCTTAATCACGAACAATACTCACTAGTCCTTTGCTTTCAAGGTTTTCAACCCACGTACACGATTATACTTTTTACAAATACTCAAATTTTCACGGACACCAAATAAACCACCCACTAACTAATATACTTCTCATAACAATATTTCAAATAATACACAGTATTGAATATAGTTACATATTCTGCAACAGTATTAAGAATTGTTTTGTTCTTCTCTTCACTATGGAATTCGTTTGTATATATGGAAAATATATTCTCTATAACTGTATATACAGAGGAGATAATAATCTCTGTTGAGCAGTGTGACCTCAATATCATACCTGAGGGGTGGGGTTACGATGTTACACTTCATAATAAAGATAGATGTAAACAAAAAGGGTCTCTTGTAATACGAACTCGATTGAAAGGATACTGTACTCAGTGTAATATAAGTTTTATATACGGTACTGTATATTCCGCTGCTTTAATTTGGCGACCTACTGCCTTTGCAAGTATGGTTGTTAAGTAATTATAAAACGTTAACCCTTTCAGGGGCAAATTAACGGTTTTTGAGTAAATTATATTTTTTAATGTGATTTTTATTGTATTTGACTTACTAATAAACAAATAAGGCAGAAAAAATTATTTTTATTCAGCCAGTTTTCAAAAAAATGGTGGGTTTTCAAGAAGCCCACTGCTCAACTACGCATTACAAATTACAGTAATAATTGCACATAATAAAGATTTATTTACTATGGAAATCCTTGAAATAGTTCTTTTTTCATTGAAGCACAAAGCTACATTACATATTGAACACCCCTAACTACCTCTACACTTCACTTTCTTTGTGCTACAGTACACACAACGTACTCTAGGTGTTCTTTCAGGCATTTGAGCAGCTTGGTCTCTTCGCATTTTCAATCTGTACATGTTTTTTGAATTTATTTTGGGTCATTTCCTGTTGTCTTTCTTCCCTGATCTGCATATATACACTAAATTTTACTGAATAACAATAT
>JAQIWE010001441.1:0-15862 GCA_034698565.1 Campodea plusiochaeta
TTTTGATGACAGATTTGGATTCTTCAGAAAATTTCACATCCACCACTTACCTGACCTAACTTGTAGCATGCATGGGTGCCCTGTAATAAATTAATGAAAAAAGGTCGACGTTTTTTTAAAGAAGAGCAAAAAGTTGTCAGTCCCAAGGGTTATTTAGGTAAAAAAACGTGTAGTCCTTACAGTGTTAAATGTTATTTATTTAAAAAGAAATAGACAAAATGCACAAAACAAAATTCATAAAAAAAACTTACTTAAATTCTACTTTTATTATGATGTAACAAATTTCATAAATATACTTCATAGTTAGCTTACTTATTCATTGCTTAGGTTTATCATTATAAATTTAATTTGCAAATGCCCAAATGAATTATTTGAATTAAGTTACATTCTGTAGTACTGCTCCGATAAAAAATGTAATGATTTCAACTTTTAAATCTGTAGAATGAAGTTGTCTTACCTGAAGTAGCAATAGTAACATCAGGTGTATTTCCTTTGGCAGTGAAACTGATTGGTGTAGCACTGATGAGTCCATTTGGAACAGTTAATCCCATAGGAAAACCTCTACCTAATACTTTATTCCCACCTTTACCATTCTTTCCAATCTCCTGCTTTCCTACAACTATTGGATCACCAAGTCCCGTAATAAGTAGAGGAGCCATATCACTAAAGTAGGCTATATTATTACTGCTACTTGATTTGTTGGTTGTTGATACGTGGATTGTTGTTGTTGCTGTACTTGTTGATGTTGGCATGGTGAAGGTACGAGGCGATGATGACACACTGTTGCCAACTGAAAAATAGTTGTAAAAAATTAAATTATGAAGAGTAATCACAGAAAGTTATTCATGATTGGATGCACAATAGAAACAATTTTTTATTTATAAAATGACATTCATGATACCTTTATACAACTGGAACGCTCTGTCTTAATCTCCTAAAATTAAAGAAATTGATCCACTGACATACAGGGCAACTATTTATTATTCTTCAATATTAAAGTTCTATAATTTATATTGTAGGAAAAAAGCATCAACATGCTTTAATTTATCAAGTATCATAAAAATATTATCTCCACTGGCTTGAGTGGTGTCAGATCTCAAATTATGCTAACTAAAAAAAAGATTTTCACAATGTACGATAAGTTTGTATTTGGTAAAATGAAGTACTAATTTAATTTAAAAATATATCATTAGCCCATATCTTTTTATATATAAAATTAATAGAGTTTTTAACCAATCACAGACTTTTTATGAATTACTGAATTATTTTTAACTGTTCTCATAAAATGCACTAATTCTGGTGAAAATGATTCAAACTCATCTATTTGTAAATGAGTCCATATAAAGCTTAAGTTTAGAATCTGTCCCTTACTAGTATTGATGTTACTTGGTGTGTGTACAGTGAGTGCTAGTGGTTGTGATGAAGGGGATGAGGGGTTTATCATATGAATACGAGGGGGAGGAAGAACATGAACACCACTACTCACAACCTGCAATAAACACACAGAATACATTAGTAATAAGTTCAAGCAATTCATAACTCATTTATCAACACCATTAACAGTGGAGCCCTATATACCTTATCTCAGAAGCAGAAGTATCCTAACCCCAGAGAGAGAGAGTATGCTCTGCTTTCCTTGTGTTAAAGAAGCAGTTATGCTCTCCATGGTCCTCTTGCACACTGGAGAGATCATTTCTCTAACGCACAAGGAAAGCGGGGTATGTTCTCTCCGGGGTACTAAGGATACTTCTGTTTATGAGATAACTGGATAAGATACAGTAACATTAAAGCTGTTATCAATTTATTTCAGGGTTACTTCTGAGTAATAAAGTAATTTTAATAATAAAAAATCAGTGGAACTGTTGTCTCATTATTAAAAAGTTACAAAATCATAACTTGTTTTCATTCTTTTTAATTTAAATTATGAGTTTCAAAATGGGAAACCATTTTTCTTTATAACAATAGTACTATTGCCATTTAGACTTTCAAATGCTTCAATGTTTAAACAATATTCAGAATAAATGAACTTCAACTCGTTCTTATAAATAAATTAAATAGTGAGAGTACAAAACTGTAGAAATAATACCTCTCATGGTAGCAAAAAGATAACATAAAAGTTAAAACTTTAAAAATGGCCTACGTTACTAGAGATCTATACTTTCCTATTCCTACTAATGTGCTTACCTGCTGAGGTATTTGTATATGTGCTGGCATGGGTGTGTATATGGTTTTATGTTGTTCTGTTTCTTCTTCCAAATGTATTTGTTTTCTTGGTGGTGGTGTACATATTGGTGATTTGTCTTCACGGAATGGTGATTTACGTTCTGTGGATTTATATGGTGGCCATGGAGATTCATCACACAGTAAGTTAGGGAGGGAAGATGAACACTTGGGGGGCTGAAGAGGAAGGATGGGTTTTTAGTAGCATACACTTACTTCAATACTATTCTTAAGTTTCAATAATTTATTTTGCATCATATTTAAAAAAATTGTAGTAATATTAATTGCAAGATTTTGCAAATTGATAATTACGGTACTGAGTTTGAAACTAACAAAGATTTATTATGTTATGATATGACACATATCATTATTATGAATGTAGTGCTTAAAACATCTTAAGAGCCTAAATCGATTAACTCTTCAAAATTGTTTTGACAGTAAATCCATTTGTTGCCCACCTGTTTAGGTGCTTCAAATTCCCTATTTTCAACACAAATCGCAACTAGGTCAAAGAATTTTTAAAACAGACTAACAAGGGATTATCAGTTGGTAGTCATCAGAAACACTCTTGATTGGTTAAACGGTTAGAGCTTTTAATGTACATGGTACATTAATATCCATCAGTAAGCTGTCTATCAAATTTCTTAATGAAAGTTTACTAGGTAAAACTGACAAATATGAATAAAAATTAGACCCATCTAGAGAATGAAAGTGAAGTATTGGTAATAATTTTTGTTAATATTCTGTTACCTGTATGGGTGAATATCTTGTATTTATATTGCCAGGACTACTCCTTGCATTGTTATCAGGTCTTTGTGACTTGTTGTTATGGTGATGTAATGATGGGGAGGGAGAACGGAGAATCACTTTGAGGGGGGGAGTCACTGAGAGGGGACGGTGGGACACAGAAGGCTCATCATCAAAATCACTCACATTACCCATTTCTAAACATACAAAACACACATTAGTAATTCAACACTTATCTTATAAAACAAATATTTAATAATTGAAATTATCTACATATACTGTACAATAAATTATAATACAGTATCTATTTTTTTATCACATGCAAATGCTTTTGCAGTTAAGTGACAAAAGATCAAGTAATATTAATAAACTTTTAAAATACTGGAGTATACTGTAGGTCAGTAATTTAAAAAGATATATAAAATGTTATACTTAAATTTCCTATGATGCTAAAGCATTAAAAACAGTGAAGTAATCAGCCATTCTAGTTGCTATTGGTTTCTACCGTGCAATCTATTCTATTATCTTTTGTTCTTCTAAAGTACAACATTTATTTAATATTATCCCAAATACCTCTCCACGTACCATCAGCAGTTGCTGTGGAATTTGAATCTCTATCTTTTCCAGATGATCCAGAATTCCTTGGTCTTCTTGCAGGAATTGATGAAAGATATCCAGAAGTTACATCTGAATCATTCATATGACTTCCTGAACTGTGACTACTACTACTTGAACTGCCCAATGAAGGAAGGAAGTTGGTTGCATGTTCCATTGTATCCCATTGTGGAATATCTCTTCGAAGAGTGGAAAGACGCTGTTGGTATGCAATCTTCTCTCGGGCAAGTTGTTCAAGTTGTTGTTCAAGATCACGGTCTTTACGTTTCAGTTGCTGAAACAAACAATATTTAGGGTTTACGGTTATAAGGTTTTTTTTTAATCATGAGGAAATTTTAATAAAACTAATCAGTCATAATGCCAATTATTTAATATTTTATTCGCTTATATTGATTCATTAATCAAAGATTGTCACTCATTAGAGGTATCTTAAACATTCATATGAAAAATAGGTACTTCTTTCTGGAATAAACATTCTTATATGATGCATTTTTTACATTCAAAGAAAGAAAGAAAGAAAGGGATTACTAGTCTCAGTCCTTTCCATAATTTTATGTTTGTAAATTTATTAATTTATAAACTTGACTGCATAAAAAATGTATACCAGTAATTATTCTGGTACTCAGTGGACAGTTGGACACTATATTTTAGTGAGCTTTAAATAAAAAATGTGTATAAAATCTTTAAAAGTAATGGAAATATGCAATACAAAATTTAAATCTTTTTTGGTTAACAAAATTTGATTTGATTAATACAAGGAGACTAAGCATAAATAAATGTAGCTTACAACTGAGTACCAGTAATGCAATAATACTTAAACAACAATATGAATTACAAATACTTCAATCTAACTATCGATCCCAGAAATAAAATTCATCTGCAAGTTACGAAAATAATAACTAAAAATAACTTTCCGTTAATAGCAACAATGCAAATCACCTAATTATCCTTGTACTTCTAATATCACCCTATAACCACAATGAATCCCTACCCTACTATGACCTTAAACAAATATTTTATCATGATTCCGCTACTTTTTAACCTTCAATTTAAAATAATGTATTTATTCACCTTGCTGTTGATTCATGCCAAACTAAATAAAATACGGGATATTAATGTCCAGAATGCTGTAACAAATGTAAAAAAAGATACCTGGAAATAATTATTTTTATAGCCTACTTGTAGCGTGAAATTTAATTTTGAAATTAGTAAAGTCGTAAAAAATCATCTACTACATAGTACATACTATTGAATAATATTAAGAATAGAAATATAAACCTATATCTCTATGTCCAAACTCCTTCAAGAAAGTTTGTACCTAGTCGCGTACCTATTAGTACTGCAACGTAAAACTTGTATTCAAACGACATGTGTAATAATTATACCGTAACATTACCAACGTTAAAATAAACATAAATTTTAATATTTTATGGAGCAGATTAATAGATTAGCCGAGAGGTTGTTCACTTCAAATTTTGGTGTACACCGAAATACGCTGCAATACGGCTCAATACGCTGTAATACAGTGAAATACGGCGTAAAACGATGAAATACGCTATAATACGGTCACTTTTGTACACAGCAATGCGAAAGTGAGCAACCCCTCGAGATTAGCATCTATTTTCCTACTTAGTCAGATACAATACTTTCTTTCAAACGCTAATCTTTATACAGTACATACCAGTGACATAATTATGCAAACATCACTAAGAAGAAAATAATAAAAATTTCAAATATTAGAATTCACCTTTTCAAAATTATTGGCGCTAATAATTTTAAAACCGGAAACTAATCAGAGCTAATCGGTGTCGAGGGGTGAACAAGTTCACAAAAATATGTACACCGCATTTCGGTTTTCAGTCAGAGTTCTTCAGTGAAAATTCTTTCGTCATCTTGTAACTTTTCTTCTTATGCATTAGATTAGGCTATTCATTGACTGCTTACAATACACCCATTTAGTATTATCAGATACAGAACGATTAAAATTAAGTACTGGCATAAAAATACAAATCAAAGTATATCCATGCGCTCAAAGTTTTTTTATTTTTGTAATGAGATAGTACTGCCTATTGCACGCCAATGACCTTCAGATATGTAGGATCAATCATTATCCAGACATTACGCACTGCCTCCCCACACCAAAGCTTTATACGTGTGGAGGAGGGAGAATCATAATGATGAAAGGTGAAGTCATCAAACCGTTTCCAATAAGGATACTCTCCACAGGCACACTATTACAAAATCAATATCCCTCACTTACATTCCAGATAAGCTCACAAACTCAATTCAATGGTGCTGCACAAAATTAAGGTAAAAAGTCGTATTTCAGGATAACGCTTGAATCATAACCAAAAGTAAACATTGGGTTGCTTTAATATAATCTATATAAATATACTATCACTGGAATATGTTGAAGGGAACTTCAAACAGTAAAAATTAGGTATTCATTCATAAATCAATTCATTCAATTTTCGTTAACTTCACTGCAAACTGACAGCTCATTCGGAAACAAAAGAAGTTATCATTCACTATAAGACAAAAATAAATTTCATTCATGTAATGTGCTAAATCTAACAATTTGATTCATCCCTCTTGACAACTTTTGTATATTTTAGACGAGATGATGACTCACGAACACTATTGCCAAGTTCAAAAACAATTTAAATAACTTGGACAAAATAAATGTGGGTTACACACAATTTATAGTTTATTTTTAAAATCGTACACTATAAATACCAGACTTAATTAGATATTTTCGATGTTACTCCACTTATCTAACCTATATTCTATTAATGATGTAAATAAACAATATGAACACAATGTATACAAATGTATCATTTCATTCATTTAATTGATGAGCAGATTGGAAAATTAAATCCTTACGAAGTTTGAATAGAACTAACTTTTCCCTTGATGACGATTAAGGGCAGTGAACCAGTGACTGAATAAATGAAAAGATGTTTAACACTGTTGCCAAGTAGTTGATTGAAATCAAAATTTACGTGATTTAATCCAATATTATTATAGAAACTAATATAATAAAAAAAAAATCTGCAATGGGAAAATATTCCCAAGTCATGCTTCAACATAAACCATTACGTAACATGTGTAGAAAGAGACTAAAAATAACGTATAAAATAAGCAAAATCCCAGCAATCCGTTCGATTGACTTGACTCCACCCCATCCGGCAACATCGCACAGTTCCCCAGCCGACCTTCCTCTTCCCCCCTTCCTTCCTCCCTCCCACTCCCACACACGTGCTCAACAACCCATAGACTTAGTAAATATATAATACACGCAACAACCACGTGGCAGTGACGTCACATGCAAGCAACGTTGCCAACACCTACACATTTTAAGCCAGAGCAACAGGCGTTTTTTATAAATATTTTTTGTTATTTAATGTTATCTGATATCACACTTGCGCCATTTTTTGTTGATATTTTTTATGTATTTAAAAATTAGGATTTGATAATAAAATTAATCTGAATTCCCAGGGTTTTCCAAAAGTAATTTTTTGTTATAGGTCTGACCTGAATTCAACTTCCTTTTTGGATGTAGAAATTTGTAATTTCAAAAAAATAATCGTCCAATACGTTCAAAACATCACATCAAATTTTAAAGAAATCTGACTTTTACTTTTGGAGCAATTAATTTTTTAACCTTTCTAAAATCCCATTTGTTTGTACAGGTCGGTGAAGATTGGGAGACCTGTACAAAGTAATGGGAAATTTTTCCACTTTAATTCATCATTATCAATATTTAAATCATCTATAATATTGTCTCGTAAGCTCGTATCCCAATAATTAATGCACAAAACCACAGAGATGAATTGAAAATCAATTAAATTATGACCTGCACAGCATTTTCCCAAATTACGAGTTTTGACTTGTATGACAATATTTAAGTGCACAATAGCACGAAAAGGAAATTTATAGCTAAAAAAATTGACATTAATTGATTAAATTTATTTGAAACACCTAGTATTAAACCCGAGGGGGCATTCACTGCAAATTTTTGTGTACACCGGAATTCGGGAAAATGTTGTACACCGGAATTCGGAAGTGAATACCCCCTCGATTAAACCTAAGGATAGTAAACATAGGCTGTAGCTCAAGAGCGCAAAATATGTGAATTGAAATCGCCCAAATGCGCACAGAAGAATGACCCAAAAGGGCACTGACCAATCGCCCAAAGGCGCACAACAAAATATAACAGTTTTTAATATGAGAGCTGATTTCTCGAAATCAAGGACAATATTTTCAATTTTGAAAACCGAATTTCCTACTTCTCCTGATATTTCAATCAGTATAAACTTCACATTTTCATATCACAACCTAGCTTAATACAAGGAGTAAAAAAAAAAAAAAATAATCTGTTATCATTAAATTAAAATCACCTTTTAAGTAGTCTTCACTATTGGACACGAATAATGATATAAAAACAAGAACTACATGCAAAATAAAAATAATAATAATAATTAGTACATTATATATTGAATCAGGTTTGCAAGTTATTTACTATTAATTCATGGAAATGTAGCCAAATCGTACAATATTAATTAAAATATCTGATATTCAGTATAATATAATAACCTTTGATATTTAAATTATTATTGTAAGATTTGCCTAAATTTCCTTGAATTATATTAATCATAACATAAACTGTAATATAGATACTTTATTAAATAAATGGATATTGGAAAACTCACTTTTATCAAAAATATACCAACACATAAACGCAACATATTTTAAACAGCATTATGATAGGCCTACTTGTGAAAAAGTAGAAATTTTCATTACTGGTCATTTATGAATATCTCAATTCATATTTCAACAATATTATTATTATTACTGGTTAGAATGCTTGATATATTTACAACTCAGAAGCTACGTGACATGCGAACATTTTTCTGTGCGCTTTAGAACGATTTATTTTTGCGCGTTTGGGCCGGCGATATATTATTTTGCGCTTTCGGGGATTCGGTCTATGATTTTGCGCTTTTAGGCTCCAGCCTAAACATAAATGCATTTCAAAAATATTGACAAATTAATAAATTTAATGTTCCAATCATCATTTGACATTGGTATGACCACTGAGCAATAATTTTAATCTATCTCTTGAGTGAGAATGCGCAAAAAGTGTTGTAGTACTTGTGTGCCAAGATCACTACCCTTGCTTTAGCTACAACTACGTACAGCATACAAGTAACATAATCCGACACTCATCCAATTCCAAATGTTACTCGCGTTGAGTTCCAGGAGGGAAAAAAGTGCAATTGGAACAACACTGTGATGGGGACAAATAATGCTCTTTTGATCTTAGATCTAAACATTGCGCCTAGAATCTCTATTTACAGACTTCAACTTTACCATTTTCAAATTTATTTATGTTATGAGATTTTGACATTGATGGGAATGATAGCTATCTAGACTACACTAACAAGATTCAGTATAGGACTAATGTAATCTGATTCACTTCCCAATACCGGTGTACAACTATTTGCCGAATTCCGGTGGATAGAAAAATCTGCAGTGAAACTTTTTTCTGAATATGGGTTTCGGTTTCCTTTATCTAAAAGTGCTGGTATATTAGCTTATTGTTTTAATTGCATGATTATATAGTCATAGGGAAGACTTGCAGTCCCGGGGTTTCGGAATCGAGATTTAACTAATCTCGGGATCGGTAGAATTACATTTTCTTGAAATATTATTGCAACTACTTTAGGTTGGAAGGAACTTCGGAACCTAAGCATATTATACATTTTTGGAATCGTCAGAAAACGAGGAGAAAGATCGTCAACAGAACACGAGAGTAAACAGTGAAAATAAATTAAGCTGCGATAATTTATTATTTCGATTCACGTTTTCGTTCTTTTACATATTACGACGAAACAAAGCATCGTATGGGAATTTCGCTTGAATATTTGAAATCTACTCTTCAATACGCTTATTTTCGTATATACTAAGTATATGTCACCGTAGCTGCCGCTGTTTTAAAGGTAACCTTAATGTAGATTATCTTGTGGAAGTAAACAGATGTTAGTCGGGAAAACTTTCGTCAATTAATTTATTTTCGATCGATTTTTTTAATTCGAAAGCTCATTAATACCCATAAAAGCGCCTTGGTCACTCTAATAATTTATTAATTAAATTAATAATACCTAGAAAATAGGTAAAAAAAATCTCGTTTTTCTCTATGAAAAAGTGTAAAATATGAAGGAAAAACGTCTATTTTGTAATCCTGGGATTACGAAGACGTCAATCCCGGGATTTCGGGATCGCTATTTACTCCAGGATCCCAAGCCCTAGTCATAGGTTCACCCATTAACAATTTCAAAACTTCGATATTTCTCCATTTTTTATATTTGAAAATTTCGTGAATATAAATTATTAGTCTTACTCTCGAAATATTTTGGATTATATTCTACTGTTGATTTGACTGATGAAATGTTTGGGTGCTCTATATATTAATCATTTCCGCGTTGATTTCTCCCCATGTCTTGATGAAGCAAGTTGGCACTGTTCCTTACGATGCAAACAAGACTTCGAGTAGCATGAAACAACACGAGTTTGGTGTGAAAAAGGAGGCTTTTCCAAAATTAACCCCCTCCCCCCTCGAGATTCTCTGGCAATGCTCTAACTTTTCCGCTATACTAAGGACCTTGAAGGAGGAACGTACATGCTAAGGACAACTGAACTCACGCTAATTTATACAATCTCGAAACTACAATGCATATGAATATACTGAAAGCGACAAATTCTATTAGTTCAGTATTCACTAATTTATATTACCTCATGTTTCTTTATTCAGATATAATTTTGTAGAAGCAGTCTACAACTACAGAAATAAAATCACGAAATTCAAATTTTTATTATGTTTTTGCCAATGTCTTGGCTTTAACAGTATAAGAACATTCAAATTTTACCCCAGTTCTGTAACTCCAAGGAATTTAGTTTTTATAAAAATTGATTGAATTCAAATATTTATTTCAAACCCGAGCAAAGTCGGGTAATACCTCTAGTATACTGACAATGTTTAGACTGGTTATATGAATCAAGACCTAAGCGCCTATATCCCTGCAGTCATTAACGAAAATTCAAAGATAATAATTGATTTTAAGGTGCTCTCCGACAGTAGTTGTTATAGCAACAATCACTTTCAATAATTCTGCAACACGTAGGGGTTCTAAATATTAGCATAAGCATAACATATTTTTATGTACATCATGAGTATATCAAATGAATTTTGAAAGGCAGTTTCTTAATTTTTGTATACCGATGTGAAATATTTAGTTATCAGTAGAATTGTCAACTCTTCGGTTCTTCATCTGTAGTTCAGTTGAAAATTTTAACTAACAAGACGATAAGAATATCTCTCCAAAGCTGATATTTCTTCTTGTTATTTCGTTTCTATTTTTATAATAAATTCTGAGTCATTTGTCATTCAGTTTGTATTTATTCACAATAATTATCGGAGCATTGTGAGGTCTCACGACGTCAGATGAATTTTGTAACAGAAAAACAGTTTACATCCTGTACAACGTAATAAAAAGTTTCATATTCCGAAGAAAAAAAAATCCTTTAGAACATCCGTCGTCTGAGATCTTTAGATATTGATGTTAGATTGTTAGAATCAATCTACTACGTACTACCAGAGTCGGTGGAAGCGGCGGCCGGTACTACCGCCCCTGTCATTGTATCTAAAACGTGATGTTTGCACTTTATTTTATGTTGAACCGGAATTTTCTAAACCAAATCTTCACAAACACCACGTGATTCATGACGTCATACACAGCATGTACGATCTCTCACGAAAGGTGATTAGACATTTTACAGCAGCCTTACAGCTCACTTGTTGGAGAATTTAATATTACGGACGCCATTGAAAGTAATAAACAGGTCTATGATTATATATAGGACAAGAAAATTGAACGTTCATTTTCACAATTATGGTTATCATTCTAGTGACCTGAACTTAAAATAATAATTAATAATCTAGGTTGTTTCGCTTTCATAATGTCGCTTTTCATAATTTGCCCAATATCACTAAGAACGAGGAATTTTCGGCAAAAATGTCTATTTTACGGAGGTTTGTAATGAATTGCACCATATACGATATAGTAGAAGTTTCCATCGTATTGCAAATGATTGGTTCAATAAGACCATACCCTTAGTAGTTATAGAACTGCTTACAAAGAAGGTAGTAGAGCGTAGTGTCCTCATAAGGGCATATGCAAAATCCTGTCCTTCCAAAATTTAAAGAGTAAATTGTAATTGTGTCATGGTTTGCACGTTGTAGTTCCACAAGGGCACCCTTGACTCTACTCATGCTGGGACAACTGAGATCACTCCACGTTTCATTGCAGCATCACTTTCAGTCACGGACGAGGTCATGGTGCTACTACTAAATATATTTACTCGATAACAACATTGGAAAAATATAATGAATATTAACATTTTATGAAGGAAAGATATGTTCAAAATATAAACAATAAAGAAAAGAATTTTTTTTAAATATTAAATAGGTCGCAGTCTAGAACATTAGAACTTGAAAAACATTGCCGCCTTCAATTTATTCGAAATTGGAGAAATAGTAGTTCTAAGATGTGAAATATCCGGTTACATTTTAATTTGTGGAGTAGCTGAAAACTGAGTGAAAGCCTACAGTTACTTTAAAAATGTATTCAATGTCATAATTACAGTATCCTGCAAAACATACGACAGATAATTTCTAGCAGTGTTTTATACCATGCTTTGTGTTGAACATTCAAGTAGTGTGCCGTATGAATCCCCGACCTGACGTAAAGAATTAATTATTATGAATTTCCATCTAATGAAAATGTGGTGTTTGTTTTTATCCTGACCTTCAACATTTCACAGGAACTTTATTTATGATGAGGTTATATATCGCACAGCTGTTGCTAGAATATTATATAAAATATGGAATATTTTAATGATATTTTAACACTGACTAATTGCATTATTAGCCACTTACATTATTTCTATCATTACTGTGAAAAATTCAGTACTATTATTGGTCTGTTTGTACTTGATGTATTATAATAGTTAATAGGCAAGCAGCCTCAGTACATAATAAATTTGTTTTGATTATTGACTTGTAGTTCTAAGTCATTATGTATAAAAAAAAGTGTTCTTAAATTATTATAGATGATTGTTACATCGGAGATATCACAAATTTAGGCATTGTTCGAGAAGTCTTGAAATGATCAACAGGAGAAAACAATTTGTAAGCGCATCTAAAGTTTCAGGGAAATTTTATGTCTTCCAGATTCCATAACATTATATTTATAGAGAATAAAATGATAAGGCACCAAAAGTAACAACGTACCCAGCGCACTTCTGTTAAAATATGAATGTTCATTTTTATCACAAGTACTGATGAACCGTTGTATATCCCCTGCAGTTCGTGCATTCTCTTAATAGCATCTCCATTTGGTTTCTAATATTGATCCAGGTCGAAAAGACGTCTCCAAAATCCCCTCCGGGTGCAAGGAAAGAAGTTGTCCCACTCACTCCACACAACCACCAACGAGGGGAAAGAAGAACAGCACGGAAGTCACTCACACAATATTGATGACGTGGCATATGGATTTGCTGGTTTAAGTCTACACTTATTTTATAAGTATTCCAGTGGATTAACTGATTTAGGATTTGGAATCTCGATATTGACACGATCAGTAAAAGCTTTATTACGTATTTATTAAAATTAATGCAAACTATCTAAGTCCTTCCTTAATATTTATAAATATGTTAATATTCCTATTTAAAATGTATCGTAGTACATTGTACAATCTTGGTAAAGCAAAAGAAAAATAAACGAAAACAAATTTAAATCTACTTCTCCTTAGGACCGACGATTATAGACTCGTAGATTCTCCAAACTAGTATATCATTCATAATAAAAAAAGTCAATCAGAGAATATATAAGTTATTTTGATTTTATTTCCGTTTTATAATGCTAAGATGTGAGTCTTGAACTAGTAGGATATTATACTGGACTGCTGGTAATTAACAATCACTCGGATTAATCATATCTTATTAAAGCTAAAACGTTATTATTGAATTAAGAACTTGCAGTTGCTACAAAACATAAATTACACTTTATACCATTTGTTGGAATACTTTATTCAATATTGTTGGATAGTATATATTTTTTCAGACATGGAACTGATGGAAGCATTACCTTTAAATTTAATAGACCTTACATTATAGGCATGTAGAAGAATTATTTCTACATATATTATAATTTGCTTTATTTAAGCATAATTATTCATATGCCATTGGAGAATATAAATAAGCCAATTCACATGAAAATAATTCCCAATAATTTTCCCCACATTTCTTTAACATTACAAATGATTAACGCAAATAAGAGTAGAGAGATATTTTCCATTCAATAATTTAATATTTCCTCTCTGCATACAGCTTCGTCTCTTAAAGGGGTGAGATTCAAATAAAGAAAAGGCATTATAAACCAATGTACGTACAGAGAAGCATAAACAATCAACAGCATAGAGCTTTAGTATAATATTACGTGTATGATGGTTGATGGAATGTATTGGAAAAAGAATGCAGAAACGACCAACCTTCCTTCATTCAAGTGTTTGGTGGAATGGCGGGTTCAATATTAAACATTTAAACTATTCACGGAAGATGGTAATTACATAGTCTAACACAGCATTCAGTCTTAAACTGATTTATACAATATAACGAGAAAAAAAAATGAAATTAATCATCCAATATCTTCAGAAGCTGAGGTATATTGGTATTGCGAAACAAAATAGATCACCCCACAAAATAATGAGTCAAATCCCCAACGATAGGAAAAGTCTTATAATGTATCTTAAAATTTTATGTTGTTTTAAGATGCTGCTGTAATCCTACAAATAACTCACCAAAGCGAAACAGAATAGAACTTTTGAACACATCAGCAAAATTGACCTTAGAAATATGTACAGAAACTAATTAGTGTAAAATTTGCGATATTCTCGTCTATACGTCGGATAGAACGACTACATAAGTTGTAAAGAGATCGACAGAGAAATCCTTATAATTTCACATTTAATATTTTAAAATAATGGTAAAGTAGTATCTTACCTGTATATATTTGAGTGCAGCTCTGAGTACAGCGAGATTGGACGTTTTCTTTTCTTCCATGGACGGAAGTTGTCTCTTGAGAAGATCAAAACATTCTTTTAGGTGAGCTCGACGATTCTTCTCCAATTTATTGTGAACTTCACGGGTACCAGCTCTACAATAACCGAAGTTAATACAATCAGTCAAGCTCATATAGAAAGAATTTTGAACACAATTTTAGTTTATAGATCGACTTGGTACTTATAAGAACCATTATTTTAATTTCAAACACTGTTTCACTTGGACAAGAGATCAAACTAAAAATGTATGATGAATAATTTTGTTCCTCACCCTGTTTTCCTCCTTCCATCCTGTAAGAATGCCTGTGCATCATGTGAATCATCTAGAATCATATGATGTTGACCAGCAGGTGATGTGGAGAGGTGACGAAGAGCAATACCCCCACCACCGTTGCTACTCCCCTGGTACGCCCTTGATGTAGATAACCCATCCAACGCGTACGCTGCAGCATATTTCACATCATCCACTGTCGTCGTTCGTCTTGGTGGGGAGGGTGGTGAAGTTCCACGTTGGTACGTTTGATAATATTCATTTGGTGGTGTGTTGATATTAATAAGAACTGTTTGTTTCTTTGTACCATTTGTTGATTGTGTGGGTGGGGTAGATTGAGGGGGGGTTGGAGTGAGTCGGCTGTCTGCTGGAGGACTCGTAGAAGCAAACGAGTGGTAATCTTTGGGTTCTTCGCCTGAAAAAAAGAATAATGCGATTTTTTAAATTAAATTATTAGAAGCTTGGAGAGGAATATATCATTATAAATGAAATGACTGACGAACTTACTTTATTGCATTGGAAAAATAAATTAAGAACAAGAAAAATTTCGGTTCAAGTGGATTTTTGATTTTAAAATTTTGTTATAATAAGTGGGATTCAGATTAAGAATGAGAAAAATGCGTCGGATTCAATAACTCAGTTGGTAGAGTACGGTCCTGTACAGACCGAAATCGTGGGTTCGAGTCCCACTTGAGCAGAAATGTTTCTTAAAGGAGTATTTTTTCACAGCGGGAATAATCTTTTCCAACACACATATGCCGTTTTACTTTCTTTGTTCTCTATTGTACTCGTTTTCCCAAGAGACCGTTAAGCTGTGTTGGAAAAGATT
>JAQIWE010001442.1:0-15861 GCA_034698565.1 Campodea plusiochaeta
TAAAAGAGTTAGAGTTGGAGTAATAAAGCAGCGAATATGATTTAAAACATCATAATATTTCAACATTTATACAATGTATTCTCAAATCAAAATAATTACACTAAGACTATACCTTCACAAAACCTCAAATTAAAACTATCCTATAGAAAACTGACTGTTTGCAAACACATTTATTATTTAGATTGTCTATAATTTTGTTACATTTTTAGTATTAACTAAAATTGAAAAAATAAATAAATAAAATGTAGCAAAATCAAATTGAAGTTTACGATTGACATTTCTACTATACTGTATGTTTAAAGGAGGCGGGCGGGTATGCTGGATTTAAAAATAGTTAAAAACTGATATTTTTTTGCCTTCTAGGGACTTTCAAATTATAGTGCAATACCTTGCACAACTGTCGAATTTACAAAACATTCCTTGTTAATTAGGAATCTAGCAGAACTGTAAAAGTTCAACTAATATGATGAACTAATTTAAAGTATGTGATCTTATTCATATTCTCTAGCAATCATCAATATTTCTATTGACTTATTCTGGACATAATAAATATTTTTTATTCTTAATTGTATTAGTCGCTCAATAATTTCTACTGGAATATAGCAAAAGTTCACAATTAATAGAATATACTGCCAATTCTTTGGCAACTATCAAAAATGTAAGCATTTGCTCAATTCCTTTTTTCATTACGCTGTCTACGGAGTCAGTTAATAAACATTATAAATATTTTACCACAGGCAAATTAGAATCTATATTTATTTTAATGACATCTTGGTATGTAAATCCAATTTGTTCTGAAAATTGATTATCCAGAAGCTGCTTTGGTGTCTCATACGTCATACCTAGTGTACTGTTCCCTTCCAATTATTAAATTTTAAAACATGTTTTCCATAACAGATAACAATAACCCTTTCTTATGAACATTTTTTCCAAAGAACAACAAAAACTTTTTATGCTCACCTGCGGTGGGTTTCGTCTATAGTTCTTTTCTAATTAATTTTCAAAGCAACTATTCTACTTCGCTCCTATATTCTATCATACGTTTTCCCTCAAAATAAATTAAAATGAAAAAGTGGATGAAAAAAGTAACCTTAGTGCATTTCGGTCCTTTTCTTCTCCTGTCCCTCTCCTCCCTTTTTCTTCCCTCCCTCCCCCTCTTTCCATCTTTCGTTTTGAAGATTAAAACATTTGTAACAGTGGGTTCATAATGTCAGAAGATAAAAGTGTCATCTCAGTTGAATGACAAAATACAGAGAATTTGATGGGGTTAGACAATAAACACGTACTTCGATTGGATGCTTCGGATTATTTGTTAGTATTAGAAGGGTTAATCAGACATATATTATTGGATACCAAAGAGTGACAGCTGGAGGAAATGGAAAATTGCTTATAAATTTATTTCCGTAAGTTTATTTTATTTACATGAAGTGGATTCGCAATTTTCTTTGCTGCCATAATATATGTGACCTATATGTCAGCGTTGATAGTTGACTTTTGCTACTCTAGTCTAGCAGAAGTAAGATAATAATTAAATATAACTTATAATTATTTAAGTGTAAACGTATATATATTAACACAGCACGAAATGCAAAATTTGGATTATTGAAAAAAATATTTGCATTCTCAATAATAATATTGTTGAATATAATTATACAGTAGAGCTGCAAGTTTGAGTGTTTCCACTATACAAATAGTGGGAACCCTACGGCATCGCAACATGATCCTCTTTGTACCGCCCCAGTATCAGAAAACCATTTAAGTAAAGAAACGACATCTTACGTGAATTTAGATTAATCCCAGAAATTAATCTGGATTAAAAAAAGAAAAAAGTTTCGACGCTACATAACATTTGTCAATCTTTGGCATCCAACATGATCTAAAATTACTTTCATTACTTATCAACTAAGGTAAACGATTCCGAAAGAAATACACAAGGTAAAAGTAAGATAAAACAATTGTTTGTAAAAATACTGAGTCCAGTGTTTAGGAACGATATTGAAGTGACAACTTTCTCAAATCAAAAGGTTTTCAATCCCATTTACATTGTGCCGTGCTTCAATTACAGACAGCCGCCAGTATTACAATATATTTCATTAAAGAAACATAGGTTGTTAGTGGGCTTGGTATACAACTTATACTGACAAATAAGTCATCGTCTGCTAAATATGTGAGCCTATACCACTGTTTTGTTTCCATGCAACACCGTAAAGCGTACCATGTAGCAACAACCATTTGTTTCATCAATACTAATCGACATTCTGCGTTTTATAAAGAGCCATTTTTTTACGTGCCAGGAAGATACAGGCTCAGAAAACACATCAAAAGACAGTTAAATTATACAACTTAATTTAAACATGAAAATCATCAGAGAATTTTCTCATTATACAGTAATTAACAATTTATTTTGTTTTTTGGGGGTTCCTAGTCACGAATAGGGAAATATGTGGAAAAGAGTTTACTAATAATACAGAATATTATAGTATTTAGTATCTATAGCTTCACATTGTTCATAAAGTCAGTATTTATTTCAGACTTGCTGTATAGATTCTGTAAGAGTAAGGATCTCATTATAGTGACAAATAAGATCTTGTCTTAGCTTCATTGACATTTACTAATAAAATATATGTTTTACAAGTATGTACAATATAAAGTTATAGTATATTAGTATTACAGATTCAGGAAATTTTTCCTGTGAATCGATTGAATCCTAAAGTTGCAAATCTACGTGTTTTTTTTATTATTAATTATAAATTTACTGAATACCAATTATGAATGTGGAAAAAAAAATCAGCTAAGTTGATCAAATACGTATACCATATTACTTCCAAAAACATCATTGCAAATAAAAAAGGTCCTTTTAATTCCATACTTTCTTTGTATAATAAATTTTTAAAAGAAGTAAAACAGATATCTTATTACTAAAGTATTTCCGGATTTTACTTTTTTGAGACAGAACAGCATTTGTTTCCTTTGTTACATTCTAACTGAAAATCTACTTACACAACAAAAAATCCTAAGAAAAATGTCAAATTGCAAATGTTGTTTACTCAAAATTAATCATATATAAAATGTAAAACAATTAACGAAAACAAATTTCTTTCCAGCAAACTTTGTAGTAGCCTATACCTTGTCTGAAATCCAAACAGCGTACGAAACTAAATCCCTTTCTTCTTCATATCCTAAATCCTGGCTTTCGTGGTAATTCAATATTCTTGAATAATTTGATGTTTTCCTATTGGCAAAAGAGTCTTCTATGAAGAGAAAACGTGAATGGATTCTCAAAGTAACTTCTCGTCGTATCAAATGGTGACAAGAAACTTATTGTACCAACAGATATTTATATATACACAGAGGTAGCTATTGACTTGGGATGCTATATAGATGGCTATATGAGAGTTAGTGTTCACAGTTTAAGATATTTCACGCGCTGGTTATTATTTTCATAGTTACAGAAATTTGTGAAAAAATGTCTCTTTGATTATGATTGCTTATTATTTTTGTTACTTCGTCGTTATAGAATTTGAAAGTTATAATGAATTAATGATTATTGAATGATGTAGTATTATATGGTACAGCACACATAAAGGAAATAATTTATTGTCTCACTTAATATAATATAATGTAATAATGTATAATAATAATATAATTAAAATGCGTAATGTAATAATGTAAGTATAATGTAATAATGTAATGTAATAATTAATATAATATAATGTATATAATGTAAGTATGTTAATATAATTTAATATAGTGTAAAACATCACGAGAAATTTAAATGTTTGTTCTCTCTCGAGAAGGTGAAGGATATATATTTTAGGCATTGGTTGAACTACAAACTGTTGTTTTCTTTTTCTCATTATTATATCAAATACAAATTCGTATCTGAAATTCAAATTTGAAGACATATTTTGTTGACATTTGCATTAGAATAATACGTTTAATTATTATTTGCTTAATAAAAACAAATGGTTTAATATTTATTGTGGTTTTGAATTGAGTGTATTTAAATTAACTGCTCTATTTTCAGTTATTGCAACATTTTAGAAGACAGGCAGGCTTTCTTATAGAGCATCCAAGAATCCATGTTCTCGATATTTTGAACCCCATAAAAAGTACAAAACCAGAAGTTCCAAGAACTACAATATTCAATTAAAAACAAAACTTGTAAAAAGAACACACCCTTTCGTACACAAACAAATTTCCTCTACAAAAAAAAAAAAAACTAACATCAAACACTAAATCGAGCACTACCTATTAACAAAACCTTTTGTTTTGCAAGAATGCCAAAGCTTCTACAAAATACCAACAAGAAAGAAAAAAATGTTAATTGTCGTTTAAACAAGTACGTAATAATTTCCACAACTACCAACTAACTAAACCTAATATTATACACTCAAACATGAAGGGAGAATTTCCAACAAGGCAATAACATTTTGGTTGCAGGTTCCTATAATGGAAATTCCTACTCTCTAATTCAACACGATCATCAGTAAGATTAGCCGGAGTTTCAAACAACAACTTTTCTTGGCACTAATGGCTAAGGTTTTGATGCATTTGTGAAGCCCTCCTCTATATAGGCTTCGGAGATCAGCTATTGGAGAAAAAAAAGATAGAAGATCATAAAAAATAATGTTTCCACATTCTTGGGGAAAAGGTCGAAAGGGTGGGTGGGGTCGAAGGGGGTTGAAAAAGGGGAGGAGATCAGGAGAGGGGGGAGATGGTTCGATGGTCCAATGTAAAAGATTTTAACAGCTGTTGGCTTTTTTGAACAAATTTCTGAATGAAAGTGGTTTGGTAGACTTTTGCTTGAGGGAATCTTTGGATGGATGTGTATATAAAAAGAAAATGGTTGGTTTAGCATCTGAAGAAGTCAAATACTTGTTCTATAATACAAGCCAATGCTTCATCTTTTTTATATTTTTCCTTCTTTGCTAACTTGCCATTAAAATGATGTATGTGCTGGTTTGGACAGAATGAGTGGAAATGAGGGAGGTTTTTTTTCTTTCTTATTTTATTAATAGACATTCAACTGGAATTTGAGAATTATTTGAAGGTCGTTATGTTTTGATGCCTTGACTGGCATTTTAATTAATTACAGTCTGTAATATTGACTCCAGCATAATATAGATAATGAGTCAAAATAATATATATATATTTTTTTAGATTTTTACAGCAGTTTAGTGAAAAAAATCGACTATTCGTTAACATTTATTTCATTCGAAAAGAGAAAATTTAGGTTTCAATACTAGAAATGCATATACATGCTTTACATGCTTACATAATTTCAAAAAATATCTAACACAGTTTGATATCAATAGTACCCTACATAAACAATCTGTGTTCCAATTTTCCATTGAAAGTATATTAAAATAAATTGTTTCATTCATTTTTTTTCATACTGTTTGATAAAATATTTTGAAAATTCATTTTATACATATAATGCAGTAGGCCTTGCATAAGTTGCATTCAGTCACCCAAAAAAAGAACTAATGTTCCTTTTTCGCCCTAAAAGCTTTTCATTACTTCTGTAACCAAAGGAACTTCAATGTTAGTGGTGTGGTATAATATAAGGCGAATGACCCAGGGAACCGTTTCTTACTGCCGCAGAGACAATATATGATTTGTTGTATGCAAATATGATCAGTGCTGAAAAAATATAATAAGGCTGTAAAAATTATTTACGTTAATATTTACCGAAAAATACGTAAACAGCGGTAAATTCACTTCAATAGATGTCAATTTCTACATCACATCTGAAATCTTCGATTTGCAAGAAAAATATTCTCAAAGCACCCTAAAACATATTGTCCTCGAACATTATAGTTTATACAGCACTGATATTGCATGTATTCTTTTCTAAATAGTGAAAAAGTGTTGCAAATAATCCATTTGGACGTGTAGTTGATTCCCCTCTTCCAGATTTCTCAGTGGGTTGCAAACATATCCTTCCGACGCCTGTAGGTTCAACGGACAGGTTGAAGAGTCACAGCGGGGAACATTTGAGATATATTTGAGGAAGCAAAAAGAAATAGATTACTTATCTAGCCAATGAATATATTCTACTATGGAAAATTTCAAATGGTAACTGACTGCTTTTTTATTTTTTATTATTCGATATATATTCTTCTACGCTGATAAATCTTTTATTGTTATTGTTCATGTGTGAAAACTCAGTGGGATACGTTACTTTTAATTTATGAAGAGTTTATTTCGTATGCAATTAATGCATGAATGAGTAAGTGTGTTTATCGTGAAGATGTTGAAGAATGAAGATTATTTATGTGTGGAGGTAAATTATAATTGAATAGGTTTGAATAATATTTGTTTAGATTTGATGATAAGGTGAGGTGGAATTTTTAATTGATTTCTTAGGATATGCTGGTGAAATAAGAATAGATATAGAATTGCTTGAGAGAAATAGTGCTAGATTTTTTTCCTGATGTAAAAGTATAGTTTTAGTGAAGTCGTATTACAATTTTCTAGAACATTCATCTCGATTCATCTAGATAATGAGTTTACTCATCATAAACGGAACTCTTCAAATAAAAAAAAATAAAAAAAACGGAATCTATTAGGCATACTAAATCTAAAAGTAAAATAGAATTTGTGTTCCGAAAAATACAGAGCTAACTGCTTATTAACCAAAACTGATTTTAGTAATTAAAAAAATCTACTCATTTACAGGATGTTATCGCACTGGGGTGCAGGACAAAGTGTATTTTGCATAATGCACACTTCATGTTTGTTAGTCTTGCGATGACATTGATTGTATGGGATAACTATCTCTTTGTTCTTATCAACTACATAATAATGTCAGATCATCTCACTGTCACAGTTACTTTATGTCAAGAACAGAAGTTATTATATTTAATAGGCAAAGACTATACCACCACTCACCAATTCAGTTTTCAAAATTTTATACTGCACAGGTCGTTATGACGATTTGCATAAAAAAATCGAATATCTGCTAGTGATTTCGGCTTACACGAAATACATAAAAATAATGAGCTTACTGTATTTGGAATACATAATTGTTTCAGGTACTCTGACAACTCAGTAATTTTCATGTTTGTCCCAATTCCACAGTTGACAAAACTATCAAAAAACTCATGGAAACCGGTCAGTGTAGTTAGTGCATCATGAGGTCGACAACCGTCTACCGAATTAGTGTAAACAATAAGAGACTTTTTTTTTTCAAAGAGATAATACCAACCACATAGATTTATCCAAAAATTAAGTATATATGTACTTTAATATTACATCACAAGTGTAGATACATAACTGTATCTGCTTATTTTCTAACCCTTGCCATTTTTTCGTACTCCTCACTCAAAAATAGCACGTGAAATCTCCTTATATCCAATTTTTCTACTAACAACTTTTGAAAAATGATCTTCACACACAAACATTCCTGCATAAACTGATAGTACATAAATGGATGAAGACATCATGTGAAAATGTTGTGATACTCTTGCCGTATAATCTCCTCCCCCCCTCCCACTCCACACAGTAACACATAGACAGACATAGAGTAGAAGTTGTAAAATAATGAGTTAACTCCTGAAATATTACTTGTCTTCACCCGGCTGGCAGGCGTTACTTCGCTACTTGGTAAGAGAAATCAGCAGCATCAGCCACTACCCTATGCAGGCTTGTCAACCAGCGATTTTTCACTTAGTTTCTCTCGATTCTTCCACCCCACCTCCCCTGTCCCTCCAGCATCCCCCCTCCCCTCCCCCCACCCCAACTCTTGCTTTCTCCTCCACATCTGTCTTGTTTACATACCAAATCCCAAAAGACTTAAAGAATTTGGCAGCAGAAACTACACATCAAGAAAAGGCAGAAGTGAGTGGGAAAGAAATGACTCGTATTTCGGGAGTGATTCATGTACAAGACTCCCCTTACCCTTACAAAAAGATTTTTTCTTTCTTTTCGTTTCGAGGTATTATATAGAACTCGGAATTTATCTTACTTGGGTGTGGATCTCTGCGTCGGATGATCTATTATTGTTTCGAGTTCCTCAAGGCTTCTAGAGATATTCACTACTGACTTTTGGTAATGGCTGTCAAAGGTATAAATTATGGTTAATTCCTTGTATGTAGACTAAGCATTATGGAAATATTCCGGTTTTAAAAGTAACTCTACATGACAATTTCACAGTGTGAAGATGGGCTTTTGTGTCATGCCGACCAAGTTGACAGCTTTCTTCAACTTCTACTGGGATAGCTATACTTTTTTTCTCAGTTCACCTTCGTCTGGTAGTTTTAGTGTTCTTCGTTTTTCCATGGTGAGTAAATTAACATCAAGCTAAATAATACTTTCAAAATATGATTCTATATAAACCAGAAAATATATAAAATCTCTTGGCAGAAATGGATTCAGTTTATTGTATTCAAATCCAACTGAAACAGCAAATTTTATCAATGTTTGTGAGAGGTATCCATAATTTACCAGCAAATCCAGTTATCAATAACGACAATAATTTTTTTATATGAATTATGCTGATTACATATTCATAGATATTTATAATATCTAATATTGGCAAATTGCATTAAATCCACTTGGAAAACTTTCACATAATAACAGACTCTTCACAAGTCATCTCATAAAACATAAATATGTGGTGTTTGGAAGAATAAATTATAAACTTTCCGAGATTATAGAAAACAGAATTTCAAATTGTACATAAGCAACAAAGATACATGAAAGTTCAATAAGAATAAAATGACAAATTAAAAAAATCTATGTCAGTCAATGCTCTTCTCTTTTTTATAGCCACGGCGTCGGCAAGATTTCTTCCGTCAATATTCTGTAAGCTATTTTTCTCAATATTTTTATTTCATTTTGTATACATTTAATGTTATTAAAAGTCTATTACTCTACAAAGTGAAGAGATGAGCTTACTGTGTTACATGCTGCCAGGAGTTGTTGCCTCTTTAATATTCAGTTCAATTTGAATCAGTATCAAATCAATAAGGCGGGAAATGCTGAAGACATCTCACTATATTCATGTTGGTTCAAAACCAATTCCATTTATACTGTTCATTTTCCAATAAAAAAAGTTTATTTGCTATAAAACTTTGAATGCTATATTTTTTTTAACAATCATTCATGTGCAGTCAATAGTATCCAGTCTTTCTTCACCAAATTATAAACCTAATAAAAACCAATAAATCGGGAGTTAAAAATATATCAGTTAAAATACCTCGTACAATGTTGCTGAAAAATTAAATTTATAGCTGTAACCAAAAAGAATATATGGTGTATAGTGCCCACTGATGACCAATTCAAATTTTAATGCCCGTAATCATGTTCATTCATAGTTTCATACATAATATGAAATATTTCTTGTTTAGTTATACATGAAAAGTGTAAAATCTTTTAATTTATTGCTTCTTTTAACAAAAAATAACAAAAGCGATTGTAATGAGCGTGATAAATGATGTAAAAGGTAGCATGCAAAATATTGTTATCACTATTAAGTTTTCAGTCAAAGCACTTAAACTTAATTTATATAACTAAATGCTTTATAAGTTCATTGCATGTATATAGTATAATTTCATATAAATAATTCCTTTTATAAAATGAGTTTGTATGAATTAATATGCAAATTGAAAAGTCTTATAATTTCTTCAGAAATATATTGAAATGTTATTGATTAACATATACAAAAAAATCTCTCATTGCAAAAGCAAATAATTGCTGTTTTCTATGTTCTATATATAGATTGGATTTTTTTCTTGTACATTTTGCAATTATTTTAATCAAACAGAAATAAAGAAAACTTCAATGGATATAATAGCGAATATTTGGAATTGTTATTATTATTTAAATATTTTATCATACATTTCGATATTATACATCAGTTTTTTTTCCTCCCATTCAGAAGTTAAACACATGCTTTATTTCATGGAGAATAAAAACCGCTTACAGCAAGGAAACTTAATGTTGCAGCGTCATTTCTTACTTTCTTAGAGAGATTATTTCAGAACTACAGATAATATGCACTAGTTTGGTCAAAATCTCAAAAATAATCTGTTTCAAATGAAATTTTATTCCCAAATATTATAGTACCTATCAGTAATAAAAATATACGACTCGAGATTATAACTATCGCATAGAAAAGTATAGAACATGCAGAAAAGTAAGGAACACAGTTGCCGTGTTTAATTCGTAATAGCTTCCACTATATGAAACACGCAATGCGTTCATATTTAACAAATGAAAAACAATTATCTAGTAACAAAACACACACAAACTTTCCTAAAAACGTCAATCCATCCACGAACCAAAAAAAAAAAAAGAAGAAAAACGAAAATCGCCGAAGGTGGTCTTTGACATTTCTTCTACTTTAATAACATACCTTTAACACCCATACCCATACTTTCAAACATTAACAAACCCACTAACCCTATGTAGATTGCTTGCTACCAGCACTAAAAATAATTCCTTCCAAATTCAACACATCATTCGGCAATATTCTTACTACAGGACATAAAATGTTAGTTCAACAGACAATGTTCCTCTTGATCCTTTAAAAAGTCTATCCTATTAATTAAGGTCTCTTAGATGCTTCCATGGACAAAGGGCTGGATAAAGTGAGGTGAAAGGCAGAAGTGGATAATGATAGTGACCAAGTCATTTTAAGCTGAGCAACAAAGCATGAAATTAACCCAGGCTGTCGAAGAACTGCCGAGGGGCCAATGACTATGTTCTACCACCGCTTATAATTATTACGTATATACTTTGATACTGGAGGATGTTCATTTTAAAAGAGTTACGATGTCATTCTCGTAGTTTTCTTTTCTTTATATGAGTGAAAAGTATCCGAAAAAATTGAACCGCTATAAAGAAAATGGGTAATAAATAGAACCTTTCTGTCTTTAGGAAACATTTATTTTAAGTATTTTTGTTAATCTGAGGTGTTTTTTCGGGTATTGTGTTGAGAAATAGGTCGAAGAATAAATTAGAAGGTATACCGATTCAAGTTACTTTATGGTTTTTGGGATTTTAGAAATGATTGGAAACCGAAGAACGTGGGCGGATCCGAATAACGGTTCTTTTTATGAACGGAATTTAATTAGTACCTCACAAAAAATGGTTTCTTCAGAAAGCTATCTTATTTCAAGTTCCTTTCAGAATGAAGTGGGAAGTTATTATTGCTTTGATACAATACATAAAATTAATTAGCTCTGAACTATACTTTTAATTCTGAAAAATTGAACTATAAATATCTCATTCGCAATTCGAATGAACTATAGCATTTTGTATAATAATAAGTAAATAACAGCTATTTTGATATATAGTGATGGACAAGAGTCTTGAAATTTCAAGACTCTTGTCTTGTCTCGTCTCGAAATACTATTAATTACTTGTATTACAATGATATGCATGTCTGTGAGGATCCGATATTCTGTTCTTTGACAAATATCAATGTGTCTGTATAACCAGTATGGTATATTATTATAATTCTTTGTAACAAAATTTTATTCTCAATATTGAAGCTATTTAAATACATATTACATTTATTTAACTTTCAGATTGTATTGGATTTTAACTGAATAATTACGTGTGTTTATTTATTAACAACAATACGCGTATGCATTCCATGAGCTTACTGTTTTACATATAAGAATAACATTTCCATACATAAAGTATAATATAATGGCATCGCATAATATTGCATCTTTGCTTTAGTATAGCGCAATGAATATTAATATTACTTGTGCATCAGCGTTTATTTTACCGTTTTATGCACGTTAATATATAGAAAATGAATATCTGATGTTTATATAAATATAAAATGATATACGTAAGTATGAAACAATATATTCAGCAACAAATAATGCATTTTTTCATAAGACTGTATATTAATATTTAGTAATGTATCGCAATATGTGGTATACATAACGAAATTCAAAGCTGCACATGACTAAAAACTCGGTACCGTTAGTTATATTATTCAATACAATTATATAACTATTTTCACATAAATAATATAATGCTCTTATAAAGAAAACAAAACAAACATATTTTTGTGCATTATTTCATTTCTTTCCAATTTATCATAGCATGACTTCCAATAAATCAACACGATGCTGTATGTTCAACAAATCAGCCCCTGGGATTAATCATTACTTATATCTAAAGAACTTAATAAACACCAACTAAATGTGAATTGAGTTTTGAAAATATTTTAATTTTACATTATAATAAAAGTTCATTCTATAAATTTTATTACGTTCTTTCATTGTAAATATTTATATTTCAAAAAAATAAAATTAAACAAAATAGTAGTTATAGTAGTTATAATTGAACAAAATAATAGTAGTAAAAAACCTACAATAACTTCTTACTTTTCTTCTATAATTCCATTTTAATTGTGAACACACATCTAAAATTGTACATCATTAATCTTAGAACAGCATCGATGGACGACACAAAACCTCCTTCTTTAGCTCATGAAGTTATCTTGTCTTGTACTGGTTTAAAGCACGAGAGGAAATGAGTATAATCAAGTCATTTTGTGCATCATGGATGTATTATCATGATGAAGAATTTGAGAGAAAAATCAAAATCACGACTTGAAGTAACCGTGGTTGCTAATACGTGAGAAAAAGGATATGAGATCGTGACATATAATATAGGCACATCAACTATCTACACAAAGAACTTGCAGGTAACCAAAATTGCATCACGGGAGAAACAAATTTTGTACTAAACGTATGTTTTTTTTTTTTTTTTTTTTTTTTTTTTTTCAATCTTTATGATATTTTAGGTTCATGAAAAAGCCATTATGGTATGGTAGTATGGAGTTTATTTTATGGTTTCATGTTGGATCCAACAGGGAATCTGTTGGGGTTCGAAAATATATGTTTATGTTGGATGTAAACAAAAGCAAATCGCTCTCCTCAATGGATTCGTGTTTAAAATTGTATATATTCGTATAAAATAAGATGGTGCATTTATAAGTTAGTTATGATTTTCCTGTTTTTCACGTTTTAGTAATAGCTGTTTGCAAAGATTCCTGCGAATGAAGACTCGACATCACAACACCAAACTGACTGGACCCTGGAGTAGAGCTGTTTATGCCAATCTTCAAATCCGATTGTGAAATATTACAAAGCTGTTTCCAAAATTTTAGTTCATAAGTAGTATAATACAATTGAAATGAATGCACCATCTAATGTTAAATTACTTTTGACTAAATGTTATAAATTGTTGTAATTCACAAAGACCTTACAGAAAAAAGTGATGACCATCAACACAAATCTAAATATGTAAATTATACTTGAAATGGATTAAATGAGTATTTTTTTCACAGCGGGAATAATCTTTTCCAACACACATAAGCCGTTTTACTTTCATTGTTATCTATTGTACTCGTTTTCCCAAGAGACCGCTAAGCTGTGTTGGAAAAGATTATTCCCGCTGTGAAAAAAAATACTCCTCACATGAAAATTGCTGAACCGTATTCCACAGAAGTGTATCTACAAATAGTTCAACCACTTTAGATTGTATAAGAGAGCGTTGCAATAAAATACTGATGTAGATACAAGTTATGATAAAACCCATTTAGGATAGATAAATACATTAATAAGTGAAGAGAAATATGTAAAATTTAAAATAATCATTGGTTCCCACAAACACTTATTATACTTTATTAATTTTTTGATTGTTTGCGCATCACTTTTAAAAGTATCTCTTTCGTATTTGTAGCATATGTTCTTTTGACATATGGTAGTAAGGAAGATGAAATGTTGAAGAGTAAGAAATGAATGTGAAAAATGACGAACTGATGGAAAGCGTCAATGCCAACTCAAGCTGTCCCTCATCAACAGAAAAAGATCGGAATTTTGGAAAGGAAGCGTCATCCCCCATGCACCATCGACAAATTCAAAACACTCCACTGAAAACATTATGGACTACGTCAGGTTTTCTTGCTCTTCAAATGTTTACTATTTACAAAATCGTAAACAAAACTTCTTTAACCAGAATGTATACATCTTATGATTCACGACGCTTTCTGTCAACTTCTGCTGCTAATGTTTCGGTAAAATAACAAAGAATAATTGAAAGAATCACATCAGTAGCGGGAAATTTTTTTCTCCTTAAATATACAAAGTAATGTTTTTACGTCAATAAAATAATGTTTTTCTTTCTATGTTATATTTATAACAATTTTGAGAATGTTAAACATTTTTGATCTATAAAACGGAATAGTCGTGTTCAGGGAAATGACCTACTCAATTAATAGTTATATAGATGATAAAATATCAGTTAAACCCTTCATGAATCTCTTCAAACTATATAAGTTGTTTCAGATGATATATATGTTTCTTTACATGCTCTGTTTATATATAGTAAATTGACAGATGCCACAGAATAACAATATCAAATTAATAATTACAATAAAACATTTTAGATTAGATTTTTGTTTTGGTGAGCAGAATGTGGATGAAGTCCTTCAGCACGCTCATGACAATTTCTTGAACCAGTTTCTTTTGCAGGCCAAATCTTCTTATAAATTTCTCTATGAAGAAATCTGTAATAGTTCCTCTGGCGCCAATGTACAATCCGATAACCTCTACACTGTTTAAATCATATTTTTCAATAAAATATAGAGCGGTGGAATTGAGGAAACTACTGAGGAAATTAAGAAACCTATAACGTAATTTCATTGTTGAATTAAAAGGACCACCGAAAATATTATTTATGGATATGAAGTTGGACTTCAGAATTTCTATAGACCTACAGTTTACTATTAATTTTTAAAGTGAGGTCATCGGCATAGTTTGTACTTTTGCTTTATCAAAAATGGATTCCATATCTGATAAATTTTTTTTCCCTGAAATGATCACCCATAATCATGCACAATATTAACAGTAGCATTTGATCTTCGTTGCGTATTAGTCTTTACGCCTGTGCACAGATGAAATATGACTTCAAATTTCAAAATTAATTACTTGCTTTCTACATTTCAAATATTGAAGTTTGAAATAATACATCACCACAATAACAACTTGTTTCATTAAACGAACTTGTTTGATTTATTTGTAATAAAATTCCACTAAATCATATTGTGATTAACACCACAATATAATTTAAATTACGTATTGGTAAAGGAGAATTTGAAAAAACCGGTGTACTTAGATATCTCTGTAAGTAATCTGACCATAAATCAAGTTTGTTTCAGACCTCAAAGAATAAAGCTGCTGAACTTCCAAGTTACTTTTAGAAACGGGCTACAACATTTGAAGTTAGAAGGAAAAACATTAATCAAATATATTTGAAAATCGCTCAGAGACAGACTGATAACTGTTTTTCTACAAATCAAATATGACTTCAAAACTCTTTTCTGTATTACGTGTCATTGTTATCATATAAACGTGAAATGTTTAGTGTCACCTTCCTAATTATTACATGTAAATGTATTAATATATATTTTAATTTATTTATTGCTTTGAAACAGGTTAGACAACTCTTGACAATAACAAATAGATATTGACAAATATATTACATGGTAAAAGTCGAGCGAAAAGTAATGATATATAATTTATTTTTATTTGCATTGTCAAAAAATTCTCAATTAATAATAGTGTTGTTACTAAATCCTACTATATAGATAAATAGCTGTATAAATATTATTTTTTAATTCCAAATATCAGTATTCGAGTATCAACATAAATATCGTCTGTTGATTAATATAGATAGAAACTACAGTGACTTAATTTGTTAAGTTGGAAGGTTTGGGGTATTTAGTCACTAAGGAATAGACATGGTCTAAGACAGATGTTTCGCCTCTTAAAGGCTCATCAGTTATACTTGTCCGAGGATTGATATGACACTATGTGTATCACT
>JAQIWE010001443.1:0-15860 GCA_034698565.1 Campodea plusiochaeta
TAAAGTTTGTTAGTTGAAAATTTGTGAAATTATACCTATTTTTGGAAGTTTAAGACCGTATTTTATTACCAAAACATAATTTAAAAGATGTATTAATAGCAATAAAATTGAAGTGTCCATGATTGTAAAGAATTTTCATAGAAGCGTTCAATATTCGATGTCTTGTAGTAGTAAATCATGTATGAAAAGTGAAGCATATTGTTCATAAAACATCCAACAGAAGCATTGCTATTAAAATTTTAACATTAAATGTCTAAACAGTAAAACCCCTTCGTCAGATGCCGAATATTATATTCTCTTTACATCTCAAAACCGACGTTTGTTCAGAAGGAAAGAATCATCAGAGCTGAAGAATACTTTTTACAATGAGGAATATTACTATAATATGCGTTGTATAAAAGATAAATTTAGTACATAAAAGTCCTCATTGAAACCCTTATTCGTATTACTTTATATACTAATAAAAGCTGACTCCATGAAGTATACAATAAAAAACTAGAAGGAACCAACAGTAAACTATAGTAATTTAAAAATGAATGTTACAATACTGCAATATAATTTATTTTGTATTGCTATAACATGGTTCTGCATGTGTCTTTAATAATTTTCAAAAGGAATAAAGGCGAAATGGGACGTACTTGATACACATTTTGTTTTATTTCTTGAGGCTTGGCTTGTTTACAATATTATACACATGATATTGTCAAGGTTGGAATATAATCGAAGGCTCTACTTCTTACTTTCAACCAATAATCAGAATTGATAGTAATTTGGAGCACTGTGAGCAAGTCCAATTTTTTTAATATTTATATTTCATTTCATTTCAACATAATTATAAAAAACATGATTTCCTCAGTTTTCACTGCATTTTCTCTAGTTGAATTTAAAATTCTGGAAGAACTAAAACTTCTCAAGAAAACCGAAGTCCAATCTGATTAAGTGTCTCTAAATTCAAAAGTCGTTGTCATTTTGTAATTATCTTTCCAGGGAGATCAATGGACGTATAAAGTACCCATCATCTGAATCTCTTCAGACTGACTTCACTATCAATGTACATGTAAATCCACATAATTTCAATGCACGCAGTAACCATAAACCTAACGGTACATTTCCAAGAAAACAGTTTCTGAAGTAATTTTTTACCTAAACAGTTATCAGAAAGACATATATTTCCTCAACAATTATTCGCAAAACAAATTATTTCCTGGACACTTCAAAAAAAATTAAACAGCTATCAAGAAAGCAATCATCTTCCGTTAAAAACATTTATTGAAAACCCATTAAATTACCTCCTAACAATCCCCCGATACCATCCTCCTCCAATCCCCCGTAAAACCGTCGTGGGCGTTGATATTGTGACGCTTCCGATGGTTGATGCTGCGTTCCTTCAGCATCATTCAGTGTTCCGGTCCTGATTGCAAACCGACCATATGGCGAGGCACGCGTGTAGGTTGGAATTTCAATACACGCCCTTCATTTTCCTCCCAAGATGAAAAACTCCTTTATACGTCATGTTGGCGATGGTTATAGATATTTTTACCCAACATATATGGAATTAAAAGAACAAAAAGATATTTTGTTTCTTTTTTTTGGATGAAAAGGGTTGATGAAAGGAGTTATATCAGGAATAAATTAGGAGGTTGGGTGTTTTTCGTTGGGGAAGGGCGAGGATATATGTAGAAAAAAATATCGTGCCTTATTTTTTAAAAGGAACACCGAAATATTTTTTGTTTATGTTTCATAACGTTCGTAACTGTCAAACCGGTGGTCCTAGATAATCAAATGAAAATATGAAATTTAGCGTTTCAGTAAGAAATATTGAACTTTCCTTTGTATTGTAATCAAACTACCTTATTTAATATTGTTTCTGAAGTCTTGCTGTACGGTTAAATTTTTGAAGATATATAAAGTGATAGATAATAGTTATATTAATTTAGTAAAACAATTTAAGCAAGCATGGATAAATAATAGAAGAACTGATGTCATGTCTGCTTTGGATTTAATGGAGGCTTGTATTTGCCGTGTACAATAATTAACATGACATTTGCTCATCTTTTTGAACAGCAGAGTTAATATTTCCCGAGTAGAATATCTGACAGTTAGGCGATAAAACCCCAGTATTTGATTGTATATAATTGACAGGAAACAGCACAATTACGACTTCTCTTCCAAAATATGATTGAAAATACATTATTTTTAATTGGGAAAACACTTCTACATCTCTGTATAGTTGCATGTTCCCCAAACACATTAATCAATTAAAATTCAATAACCGTACGACAACAATATAATTTACATCCAATTCAAGAAGAAATTCCCCTGTCAAGAAACGTATTAATTAAAAACGCAAGAAAAAAACTCTCGGCGAAAAGGCATCGCCTTGAGGAACGCCAGCATCATCAACATTATTACGCGACGTTTCAATTAACTTCGGGCTGTCGTCAGGTGAAACATATCTAACGGGGTGTTCTTAGGTGTGGCATTGTCAATTTTTTTACACAACAATAATACAACCTGTTCCCATGAGCCGATCCCACTTTTTCTCTCTCTTATCAATTTGATGGTGCACAGAGTACTTCAACATTGTAATTACCACTTTATAGCAAAACTATAGACAGGGACCACTGAGGGAGATATACAAGTGCAATAAATCGTGCAAGCTGTCTGTATATTATGAAGGAAAAAATATTGCTAAGTGGTGGCTTTGCTAGATTTGCATTCGAATAATTATAATGAGAGATTTCCTCAGAGGAAATGGATAAATTCGCAATGCATTCCTCTAGAACTTCGGGCGATTGTGAAGTTGTTGCATTTCTGCAATATGTTGGTGTTATGTTACAGGAATGCATTTTAAATTTTGCAAAACATAACATCTTTTGAAAAGAGGAATGAACAATGTCAATGAATTAGCTGTCAAAGATTTTAATATGTATTGTACCACGTTATTTAGTGAAATACAGTATTTGTAATTGGAAATTTGCTTTCATCCTTGCAATTAATGAGAATATCTGGACGCTTTTACTCAAAGATCAAAAGGTTCTTCACTAAATCTTATGTAGTGAATATGTTGTTTTCATGTTTTAAATCTGGAAAAATCAAATATAATGCTTATTACCATGTTGTACATTTTTAGAGATACCAGATCAAACCGTGGGAAGATTTACCGCAAAGCACGACCTGGAAACAGTCACATTGACCTTTTTACATGATTGTTACATTTCTATGTGCACTTGTACAGCCTCATTTCAAGTTCGTCTTAATATGGTTACAAAGACATTCTTGTTTATCTCAAATCAGATTGTTCTATACACTCGGAATAAACTGTCATGATTTGTTAGCTAAGATATAAAGATATATTTGATGAGTTAAATATTCTGGCAGTTGACTAATTACTCCAGTGATCGATACGTAACTTCCGGAATGGTTGTTTATAACAAATATTTTGAATCTACAATTATATAATACAAAAAATTTGCATGTAATCTACATATTCGATAAAAACTACGCTCGAATTCGTGAAAACAATGTTCGAAATTAACATAAAACCACTCATCAAATCACCAAGTAGGAAAAATCCCATTACTCAAAATTCTAAAGTGACAAATAAAATAGGTCAATTTCAATTATTGATATGAACTTATACACGTGTATGACAAGAAGTATGACAGCATTTCGTACAACAAGACCTGTCTTTCAAAAAAAAAAAAAAAAATGTTAAAAAATTGCTCTAGTGTCTTGTCCATCTTTGGCCATGGGCGTAGCATTGTAAAAAAGACAGTCTCATCCCTCCTTCTTCTCTCCAATCTTTTTCTCTCAAGAGATGTGACGTCACAAGTGTGAGTCGTAACAAGTCTTTTCTTTTTTCGTTCACAGTTGCTCTCAGGGAAGCTGCGGTAGATCATACGACAGGACCGATTGACGGAGCGCTCTACGCAACAATAAAACGGAAAAGGTGAGTCGAAGTTATGAGTTTTTTTTAGTAAACTGGAAAATCTCACAGTTTTAGGTGTAAATGTTCTTGTGTTTCAATTAATATTCGAATGATTAACATACCCTGGATACCGTCAAATGGGTAACTGGGAACTGACTTCACCTATCTAGGAAATATTGGCGTTATAAGGGTATACCTCGCACGCAAACATAAGACCCAAATGCATGTATTTAGCACATTTTGACAATTCTAATCCCCTAACAATAGGGTGTACAAAATATTCGCCGTTGTTTACCATTGTAAAGAAAAGTTTCCCCTGTCAAAATCGTCAATTTTCTTAAATACATTTGGGTCTTATGTTTGCGAGAAGGATATATACATGTATTGATGAAGGAGAAAATTATAAGCTCGTATTGTCCGTTTCACATAAATTAAACTCCATTTTTTGCTTTGGATAGTAGGTTATTTTGCTGATATTACCTAAATTTGTTAAACTTTGATTTAAGAATTAAAGAAATGTGTTGATAATGAAGATCTTATAAAAATGTATCTTCACATTGAAATATTTACTAACAACACGTTCTCCAATGGCACAAGTAGAGTGTAATATTCTTTTGAAACTGATAGGAGTAAAGGACATTTTATATTTACATTCACATTATGAGATTTGTCAGTATATTAATTTATCAATTTACCACATATTACTAGAAAACGCCATGTGCAAAGTGCATTGATATATACTTAACTGATATGAATCAGAAATGTTTTTGTTTTTGTAATCTTTATTGATTGATAATTTCATATTTACGAGACTCATTATAGAGCCTTAAAGTATTCATAGTGTAAATGTTTTTAGAATTCCTTGCACAAAATAATGATCTTAGTAAAACATAATTATGTGATAAGTGGAAACCAGTAATAACATGTACTTTGTAAGTAAACTTTGGTACGTATTTTTTTATTTCGTTTAAATTGATGGGGTGTGCCTCAGTCGTTCGACCATGGAGGTGTCAATGTCATGTTTTATAACTGGTTTTAGATATCTCATAAATTTTAATCCGATTAGATTAATTTTAATTCTTCTGTTTTAATCATACGAATTCCAGTAAAAAAAAGTTTTCACACCAGGATCTGAAAAATATAATTTATGACTTTCGAGTCAAAACAAGAAATATATTTTGTTGTTTGCACAACAATTTTTTTTTATTTTTGTAAGTTTCCAGATTTCGAATCTGGAACAAATTTTACATATACATAAATTGTCTCTGTACTTTACAAACTCGTGTTATACGTTACTTCACCTTTTTATCTTCAAAAATTAAATAGTAAAATTATTCCTTCATGCAGGTATATTTTCCCTATATTCGGTTTTTCAATTCTGTTTAGGAACGTTCTAACAGATTTTACACCTTTTTTTTACGCATTTTCCGTTACAGAACTCGCAATATTCTTCGCACACCCTCCTACTACCGTCTATCGTGTATACGCGTTTTATCTTGAGAGCTTATTTAATATTAATGTCTAAAGGGGAAACACTTAACTTGCCATTAAAAAGTAATGCAAGACTTTTTGCTCTGAGCATATTATATTGTTTTTTGTTTACACTTTGGATACAGATTATGAAAATTGTTTTGACATTTCGTGGATTAAGAAGTTTTAAAAGCATTGTTTAGTAATAATCTGTAATAGGTGTATTAAAATGACTTTATGTATCTTACAAGGTAATAAGTAACACTCAAATCAGGTTTGTAGTGTATTTTTTATATAGTAATTACGCGTTGATATTTGATTTTATTGGTGCTTTTAAAAGGTAATAAGTAATCTGTTATTTTATGAGGTTGAGTTTTTTTAATTATTGAACAGGATTCTGCATCTTTTTACTGTTTACTATAAAATGTCTTTTAAGAAAATTCGTCTCCTATTTTGCAAACTGATAGAATGAGATGTGTTATTCCGATGTACTGAAATATTTGACCTATTCTAAAAAATCTTATATATATAAACTGTCAAAAATCAAAAGAGCAGCAGTACATTTCAGTAGAAAGGTGATGGAGTCTCCTAAACTCCCGTTCGTTCAATATCACTGTTCAAATATACCCACAGTTTCATTGAAGAGGGTATCCACGGGAAAACAAAACTTTTCTGACAGAATGAACCGATGAAATAAAAACTGGACATTTTTCAAACGAGACTGGGATAATGATTTGTTATATTATTGATTAAAAAGGTTACACTACCAAAATGATATTGCTTTAATTCAATGCGAAATAAATTATTATATCAATCTGACTCGTAATTTTGGTAAAAAAAAAAGAAAGAAAAAAGTAGTATTCTATAGGAGTTTCTGTTCCAGGGTTATAGCAATTTTAAACCTTTATCAATGTATAATGCCAATTTTGCTTATTGCATCTTGAAACCGGTTGAACTTTTCTCAGAAATTCAGTCATAATTTTTAATGAAAATTTTTTATTTATGAAAAATACTTAGACTGTGTGAAATCTTTTCTCTATAGGCAAACCCTTGATATCTCGAACCTAGTTTTTTTTAACCCCATTATCTAACACCACACCATTGTAAAGAGCGTTGTGACTCCTTCTATATTTATGGCTAGTAAACCTAATTTTGTCCTCTTGTCTATTTAAAACCACATTCCAAAGTCTAAGTGTTCACATTGCAGCAGAGACCGTTTGAATTATGCTGTCATAATGTGTGAGCCCACTCTCGTAAAGCAATATAATATGTTGAATAAATCATCATGCTTTTATCTCGACTCGCTTTTTTTTTTCTCTTTTTATCAAGTCAAGCACTTGAACCACTTTTGTGCCACAAATATAATTTCATTGAGAGAAGAGAAGGCGGAAGGGGCGAAGAGCTAGGGAGGTGGCGGCAACAAAACGGTTTTTGCTAAGTGGTAGTGGCTCCAATTTGTAGTTTGCCCTCGTTCTCTAACATATTTTTAAATAGTTAATTTAATTAGATATTCTTCTAATTTTTTCTGTAAAATTTCCTACAATCCAGTTGAAAATCTTAATATGAAACTACTTATTTGCCAACACTGCTGCTGTTAATAATAAATAACACGTCAATGCGCAAATATATTACTCAAGAGATTCCAGGCAGTTCTTCCAGGGATGTTTGAAATTATTATACTGAATAATGAATACGGGAAATAAAAAAAATCATCAGCTGGAAGGCAGAGCAAATACCATGTTGAACACTGTTAGTTACCGTGCTTATTGATTAAGTTACTGTTGAAATGGAGTAATGAAAGACCAATATTTTCTTCGTGTAATATTTCGACTTTTATGTAACAGTCATTTTCAAACATATAAACAATATACAAAATTTATAAACATGATAATATTTCCCTTTTAAAAGTTGTCTCAAAGTCAAATCTGGAGCTCATTACTGATCAATTTCTACCGTGCTTGTAAATCTCATAATAGAAAGATTATGACTGTAATATAACAGCTATATAAACAAAATAGCATCAATATAATTTTTTACTGGAAAACTGTTCGATACAGGGGTTATACGTGTATAAAATCCCGTTCCCCGTGTATATACAATTTGGACCAACGAATCGACCTCGAGTAAGGCAGCAAAAATAATTATTGTTCTTAATCTTTTAAGCCGTCTCTAAGGGATTATCTCCTAAGTAATTACAGCAGGTTAAAGCTAAGAGAATAAAAATCGATCCGCAGCCTACCGTACTGCTAATCACTTTACTTTTAAATTTTGAAGAGAAGAATGTCGAATCACACCAGTTCCTTATAAGAGTATCGCTAATTAATTGAGGGTTTCGGTTCCATTAAACACTCACGAGTACTCACATTCTCTTTCGCCCATGGAATTTTAGGGATAAATCAAAACTTCTCAATGATACCATCACACTTAGCGATATTCAAAAAAGAAATAGCAAAGAGCGAACCTTTGAGATGCAAAATATTTGCATGGAAAACCTATACCCTTTCTTCCACTTGGAAGAATATGCTGATTTCTTCTCTAATATTACATATTATATCAAAAATAAAACATAAAAATTCGCCAATCTCCTCTCATTATGCAAACACTTCAAACAATCTCTATCCACCGCCAGAAAACTTTTCTGCAACGGCAAACTCCCCTCTTACGCGGAAGAAGAAAAAAACTGAAGGAATTTATATTTTTTATGATACCTCTTTAGAATATTATCCCTAACCCCCTTGGAAAATAAGTGCTTTGAATTTGCCTCTAGAGGAAAATAAAACTTTTTTCTCCATTATATTTCCAGTGGAATTGGTGACGATCTCCTTGACAACCAATTGGCTGTTGTGACGTCACCGGACTGTGGCAGACTGACCAACGGGTGAGTACAATAAACAATATGACCACAGCGCACGCTGTTTCTTCTTCCTAATTTATTTATCAGCTGGCTGATGTTATTTCTTCTTCTTTTAGTTAGTGTAGAGCATGATGGTTGTATTTTATTATCTGTATGTGATGGCTGGCGAAGTCTGTTAAATCATTTACTAAAAGTTTTCTCAGCTACAAATAAGAAACACGTGTGGACAGTGCCAGTAGAAGGCGATGGAAAAATGGGTTCTTTGCAGTCACGTGGATCGAAGTTTTTAAGAGTGCATTGATTACTGTGAAGCAAACAACACTATGTCGTTTTACTTTAAAATTATTAATTATATGATTAATATAGCATGTTATTTTGGATCGTCGAAGACATTAATTGTAGGTTTGACGTGCAATATTTTCACTTTTAAAATGGAAAATGTGGTTTTAAAATGTCTCGCAATAATTACTTAGTAACCCTTTCAAAATGGCATGTCAGTTTCTTCTTTGAGCTTTATAAATTGACAAAACAAGTTTAATTAATACGAACACAATAAAATTATTTGGTGCTGAAGTTGTAAGCATATTAGGTAATATGAGTTTTAGTATACAGTATCTAAAATATGAGTTTTAGTAACAAAGAACTAAAAGACCTTAAAAAGTCAATGTTATATTGTTTCATTTTTGCAAAGAACCTTTTTTTCTGTAACCTTAAAAAGTCCGCTTCATTTTCTTTATTTCTTTTATTTTGCTTTAATTTCTAGTGGTGTTCGTACCCCGTCCATGGACTCTGGCATCTCCTCATCAGGACACAATCAACAAAAACAACAATCCCTCAACACCAGTACCGCCACTCAGAGTGGTACGGCCACTACACCAACTAGCGACTTGAAAGCAGCGCAAGCAGAACTCGACGCATTACTGAGAGACATGCTAATAGACATTCAAAACATCCCTGACGTCAAACCGTCACAGCGAGCGACGATGAACGGGTACAGCAGCGATACAACGATACCTTACCACGCCAGAAGCGATAGCAAACCTTTCACTTATGGCGGGTTAAACGAACCAATCCATCGAAGAACGCCGAGCCCGCCAAAAAGAACAAAGGATGTTCTCTCGTCACCTACGCTCGTGAGAAAAGCGATGGGATCACATACCACATCGAATTCCACCCCCGTCAGACATAATAATTACACCACTGAACCGAGGACGCGACAGGAAATAAGGTAAGACGTTTTCTTCTTTTTGGATGTCGCGGATGAATTTCGAATGTTTGCTTGTTGACATGGGAATGGCGGGAATTTGAATTATGCTCGCTGAGGGGCACATGGGGATGGATGTATAGTATTTCCTTTTGGTAGTTTTTGTAGTGCTATAAATGTTGGAATATATTTCGACATTTATAGTGTTGATGTTTTTAGAGATCCTGTGCTTAATACGTCATCAAACAAAGTGGAATATGCATCCTTAAGTTTGATCTATTATAGTGTGTTGTTAGAATTCTCATAATGTCACCATCGGAGACACAGAAGAAAACAAATAAAAAGTGCAAATAAAAAAAAAAACTAATGTAGATTCCAAACTAAGAATGATTAATTTTGCTCACAAAACAATGGAATGAATAGGTGCGCCACGCATAAGAAATTTCGCCCCATTTTCGTAAAATTTCAGTTCAAAATAATTTCAGCAGTGGATTGCCTCTTAGCTTCAATTTAAATGATCCGGACATTGAGAGATAAAGTTCAAAGTTATTCCAGATGATTTCTGCATACAAAAAACTAAAAAATAATAACATTAGAACTCTCTGCGATAATCTCTCAAAACATAAATAACCATAATTCCAACAACTTTTTCTTTCGCCTCTCCTTAAACTCACAGATGGTGATTATCACTTTGCCTTGGCACATCTTCCTAATCAGCCTTGCTTGCTACCGTCCACATACACGACTATATACATGCATACCTACATGCATATTATTATCCATCCGCATCAGCAAATATTTACATAAATTACTATACCCAACCCAAACTCTCAATTCGTGTATCTCCAAGGTTCTTCACAGAAAATTCGACAAGGTGTGATGTTTTATTTATTTATTTACATCTTCGGTTTCGCGTTCTTGCGATGCATGACTTGTATACGAGGACGTGTTGAAAGTTTGGAGTGTCTAATTAAATTTAGGTTTGAGAATAATGTAGGCAAAGAACTTACTTGTTTCTTATATGAAGTCGGAATTTCTACATACTCCGTGGGAAGAGTGTTTTCAAAAAGACATTGCCTTACAGCTTACGTAGCATCAAATAAATAACTAAGTAAATAATACTAATAATGAATTTTTTTAAGTCTCATTGTCTCAAATTGGTGGACTTCTTCGTTACTGCCTTTATCGTCGAACTTCTAGTTACATTAATTGAAACTTAGTCAGAAAAAAGTATAAATAAGCACGCAACTTACGTACATCAAGATTATGCACTACTTGAAAGTTAAGAATTATTCAATTATTTTAGAACGATTTCTTGTTTACTTTTTTCTCTTTCTCGTTCTGATTGAAATCCGGAAGCTAAACGTAAGGTAATTTGTAACTGCTACTGAAGTTCCAATGATTCATTCATCATTCACAATCGGATTCATCTGTTGTAGCACATAACTCCAATCATGACTTGTAATGTATATAGGAAAGAGAAATAAGTATGCTTATCATTTAAAATAGTATTTTTGTAAAATTAAGAACATTTTCCACTGCGATTTCTTTTGCACAGGATTTTATCATCAGATTTGTGTTTTTTTCTTTTTTTCTATCTTCGTTCATTCAACAAATACAGTCAACTTTTCTTTCACTGTTATTAGTTTCGTTTTCTTTCGTCCTCCACTTTTTTCTGTCAATATTTACTGTTTCACTTCCAATTCTTCTACTGACTTTATTAAGGTTTTCTTGAAAGACGTAATTATTAGGAGAGCAGTCGCCTATTCTGTTATTTTCCTCAGAAATAAAAACAACCAAACACGATATAGAGGGTGAAAACATGAAATTATCATCCCCACTTAATTCTCAACACTACAATTTTTCTCCCATCACCTTCGTACGTAAATACGCAAAACATCTTTAAATGCCATTTTCGTGACTGTAATACTCAGTCAGGAAGTCACGGTGCCATGGTTAAATAATATATATTACTCCTCTAAGCTACTATACTACTCGTAGCTGGCAGTCGGCCCGGGATATATGGTACAAACGAGGAATTCTGGGCAATAAATGAATGTATTAGTCATGAAGAATTGGCAAACACATACTGGACGTAATAGCGACAACATTTTAGAATTGTAGAGTTGTTAGGTAGTAATGTTTAGGCGGGATGTCCCTGTTTTACTTAGAAAGAGAGCATCCCTGAGCAGAGTATAGTGTTTCTTACAAGTGAACCTTCTTCAAACTCGGTTTCGCCTCCATTTTGCTCGATTCTACTAGAGCACGTCTCGGAAAAGGCTTATAATAAGACGTACAAAGTTGAGCTAGCCCATAAAAAGTTTCTACCGCAGCTCAGCCAGCGATGTGGAGTTATATTTAACTTTCACTTTTTAAATCCATAACAACTTATGGAGAATATCCGTTTTTTTTTTTTTTTTTTTTTTTTTAAAAATCAACTTCCCATTGCTGACCGAGCCACAGTGTAGCGTAAAAATGCTCATTAGAGGTAAGTTCGCTTGTCTAGTTCGAGGCTCGATTTGCACAGGTGTGGGGTCATTGCTAGGAAAAGGATAGTCTCGATAAGATTTTTGGTATAGAAACTCTTTTCACAAGTGGGGAATTGAGATTTATAAAATGTAAGAGTTACCTCAAAATTTACTGAATAAAAGCTAAGAAAAAGAAAATCATGACACGGATACGCAATATATAATAATGCAAATGAAGAGGTCTCTTAACTGTTTTTTTTTATATAAAAACATAGAAACTGCAAAAACTTTTCTCTATCCTTTCTCATTCAGTAAGTTATATTATATTTGGACTTCTGACGTAAACTTTGAGAAGTTGTTCTCTATAAATAATCGTCATGGGAGAATGGAAAAAAGAAAGCGATGTTTTATTAAATAAGATGGGTACTTAGGGGAGTTACTTCTCTCCAGAAAAGCACGGTTGGCTACTGGTAAAGAAGTACACAGAAATTGACATTTTGAAGCTGCTTGGTAGACGTCTGTGTTTCTATAATTTATTATCACTTAAACCTGTGAAAGGTATAATTCTGTTTTATTTTGTATTGTATATAATGTGTTATTATAATATAGTTTAATTCTCAACCCAGTATATAGAAAGAAAAGAAATATTATTTCAAATGAGGAAATCATACGAATTGTTCATTGTGCAAAGTTAATGGTATTCAGAGAAGTGAATTAAAGCTTAATGTCCAAAGTTCAATTTTGGTGATAGACCGAATTTTGTTCCCACAATTATACCAATTTTACTCAAATATTAACAAAAACATTGTAAACTGCTCTATTTTTTTACAACTATAATGAAATTCAAATAACAAAATATTCAACCACTTCATTTTCACTCTTACACAAACAGCTTCCAATAAACCTTTAATAATTCGTTTTTTTTTTAATATTTTATTGTTTTCTCACTTATTCCCCCTTTCTTTTAACTGAAAAACAAGTTAGTATCGCGTGATTTAGTTCCACTTCTCACTGCTTGGAGGCACTATAATAATCTCATTGCATCATCATAAAGGACAACACTGATGAATATATTATCCTCAAGTCAAAACTACAAGAAAAACAATGAAAACTGGATTTTTAACTTTAAAATTATTGGGATATGCTTTAAATTACTAGACACGACATTGTGTTTTTGTGTGTTCGAACGGTATATAAATTATTAATTTGTTTCTTTCGACCAACACAATAAACAATTGAACCTTTCGCCTTGATATTATTAATTAGCAAAAGTTTCTGCAGCCCTTTCCTTCATAGTAAATCTTGAAGACGATATTTTTTTATTATAACAGTTATGAATTGTATTTCAGTGAGATAATCCTATCGTAACTAAATATCAGTATTTTTAAGAATATGAATCACGTCAACATGTCTCATCCAGATTTTCTGGAAAGCATATAATGACCTCTTCAATATCAATATTTAAAGGGTTACCTGCAGGTAATGAATTTCTCATTTTCTGCAATTTTCTTGTACCTTACATTATTAAAAAAATATCAATAAAAGTTTGACCTTTTTTGACCCAACGAATCAAAATATATTTCCATTTATAGGAGTTGATATAAGTTCTACAAGGTAGCACAAATCGAACTGCTTATCATGGCTACCTTGCGAATATATGCAAAGTAGTCACTGAAAAACACATACCAGAGCATATCAATGAAGAAGTAGCAAAACTGAACAATAATGAAAATTAATCATTTTATTCACACAACAGTAGTTGTCTCGTTTTCGGTCACGCTTGCTCCGCTACCTTACAGCTTATTTTACCGCATTTTCTAAGGTGAATGTCTGATGTCTCCAAAACCGGCAATTTTTGGGAGGTAAGAAAAATAATATGAGTTATTTATATCAAAAAGACTCATATTATGATGTAGTATCAGAAAAGTCAATTTAGCAGCAGGTTAAAGTTTCGTCCCAAATTTTTGTAAACGTTTCTATAAGACTGCTGAAAATTTTTACGTATAAACTCCCAAAAATAAGTTATATCAATGATGCTGGTCTAATATAATTGTTATATAAAATGAACTCTAATACTAGTATTAAACTCTATATCACCGAAAGTTCTGTAACATTCTTCACCTTGTGTTATTTTGATCTTTTCTTACAGACTTCCTACAACAAGAGTGTGACATTTCCAACCAAATCTTCTACTCTATACCTAAAATCCTCTTTATTCCTCATACTTTCCATACCATATTCACCACAGAAAAGCATTCCCAGCAATATTTCCCTCAGAAGTACATACTTCATATGATTTCCATACACAGATCGTATATATGATCTTCTCGCAGATATATACGGAAGAAAGTGACAATCGAACATAGAGAATGTAAATCCGATCGTATATGTTGAACTGTAGTCTATTCGGAGACAGTTTTTTCTGTTGGATGTCACTTTTTTGTATGAAGGAACTTTCGGCGAAACGTTTGTTCACAAAACGAGGTTAAGATGGGCTAAGATTTTTTCCTCCTTTCTGTGTCCTGTTATTTAAGATGAAAACAACCTTTCTTCATGCCTATTGGAGATGATGAAACGAGTAGTACTTATTATATCTTTCTCCATCGATTTTTTTTTCCACCAAATCACTCTAAACAATTTCATTCTCTTTAAAATATTTACTAATTAAATGGAAAAATTTAAATAATAAATTCAAAATGGCATTATAAAACCTAATATTAGTATATTTGAAACAGGAAAATTTAAATAATTATAGAATTCAATTGTTGAAATTTCATGACAAGCAGCAATTCGAATTTTGAAATAAGTTTTACTAAAATCTTTATACTACATTTCAGTGTATTCAAATTTTAAGTTCCATTACATATTTTCATTAATAGTGAAGCTCACTTTCCGCAGTTCTAATAATTTTTCTTAACCATCCACTGATTAAAATCACCAAGTTAGAGCACTACAGAACGTTTGACTCTTTGATTAACTCTTTGTACCGGTAGTTTAAATTAATTTACAAAAAAAAATCTGCAGGTGAATTCACAGATTTACCAATTGGTGAACGCAGTCTAAAATATTCTGCTGCTCAAATTTTTATTACCAAGTAATAATAATAATAATTAAAAAGCCTCCTTTAATGTTAATGAATATACTATCCTCCCGCTGAATATTTCCATAGTGTTTAAATAAACTCCGTCGCAGTTTGCATTTACGTAACCCCCCGTAGGTTCACCACCCTACTGCGGAAATGGGAGTCACACAGTTGACTGTTGCATGATGGGTAAGGTAGAGATGATGAGCAAAACTACAGTATTTCAAAGTAAACTCAGAATATAGGAGCTCATTACAGATATTTATTTCAATTTGAAGTAAATTATCTGAATTATTAGTCATTATCCTGAGCAGTTCTGTTGTAAATGAAATTCCACTAACAATATAATTTCGTTCATACAACAAATCCCGAAGATTTGAGTTGGCACTATACTCAGACCTTATTGTTGTTGAGTAATTTCTAAACCATAGTTCATTCGGAAATTTGAACGAAATTTATTAGAGAATAACATAAACTAACTGTCCAAAATAGGCATTATGAAATGCTGGTGATTATAAAGTTGTGTCAAACGATTTTCAGTTTATAAATTTCCTTCAATACTGAGATGAATTAATATCTTAACTCCTTAGAAGAGAAACAGTTAACTGAGCACAGCTTTACAGTATGGTACAATTCTATAGTCGATGTCGAGTTAAATCTTTACTAATCATTCACTTCAACTCAGCTAATTTGAAAAATATATTGCAACTCAAATAAATTCTAAGAAAACCATCTTATCAGGTCAATAATATTAAAGTATATTGCCCTGATTACCCTCTTCTGTAATAAATGCTGAAAATCTAACAAATTTCAACAAGAATTTAATTCATCATGAACTTAAAAAAAAAAAA
>JAQIWE010001444.1:0-15860 GCA_034698565.1 Campodea plusiochaeta
AAATTCTTTAATAATATAAGGTACAAGAAAATCACAGAAAACCGGAAATTCATTATCTGCAGGTAACCCTTTAAATTAGTTGAAAATTATTAAAATTACTCTACTTTTTTTATAAAGATATATACGATATCGACAGCAGGAAAATGTGAGCTGTTACACATTAGACGTAGTGCAATATTTTGTTCAATTATGATCTCTCGGTGTTGTATAAAAGAAAACTTTGTCTATTTCATATTCAGTACTGTAAAGTATGTGCTGCTGGTGTGGCTACTACAATTCAATAATCTGAGAACAGACTATTATTTTATTTTCTATATTTCAACACAGAATGACAGTTTTCGATTAATCAATAGAATATTAATCAATAGAATATTGTAGTGAATTCTCAATTCTTTCAACCTCGTTTTACATTTTCTCACCTCAAATCAATTCTGACCTAAAACTATCCTTCAAAATTTCCACAAACTATAATATATATCAAGATATATCTTTTCATTTCCTATACGGTAGAGAAGTGGCAATCTATAAATAATTAAGGAATCATCGATTCGGTATTTTCTTTTCCAATATTATCTATGAAATTTTATAATTCGAATTTATAATATATCATAACTGTCAATAACTGAGCTAGCTGGTTGTCATGTGTAATTACTGTGATGATGTGAATGCAATTTTTGGAGGGGGGTAACACGAGCGAAGAATGCTCTCTTTGTAAAAGTTTTTGTAATTCTGAGATGAAAATCTGAGGAGCAGAAGATCGTCATAAAACAGGTTAACATAATACAAAACCTCTATTTATTTTAGTAGTCTAATGGAAGTATATAAATATTGTTCTTCGTTAATAATATACTGTATAGTGCGATGTATTCCAATATCTGCAAGTGAAACAGTACTTTTCGTAGATAATACATCAGTAATCAGTATAGTGTGCCCTATTAAACATCACAGACTAGCTCTTTGAAAATTGATTTTTGAAGGTTATAACTTTTCACACATATATAGTGAATAGCAGAAATTGACCATGACCCTCTGGCAATAGTCATCGAAAAATTTCGGAACAATGATTTAATATCTGAAGTGTACGTGAAAGCATAAATATCTGAAGTCGTGTTATGGCAATTATTATTTTAAGCACGTCATGATGGACGTGAACATGAAGATAGTTTACCTTCGTAATTTACTCTGAATGAAAAATAAAAAAGAAATAAATGTTAAAATCGCATCATATTACTTCCAATATCTGTCACATGGTTGAATTCTTATAGAAGGATAATAGTGGAGGGTGTTGCACTTATATTTTCTATACAAAACTTTATGTTGGTTTAGTTTTGTACGCACTACAGACTACGGCGGAATTCCTCAACAGTCATTTCCGTCCGGTTCTACAACTATAACACGCTGAGGCTTAAGACAATGCTTCAAAAACTTCATTCATTTCGATAGGAATCTTACTTTGGAAAAGGTACAATCCATCTTTGTTCACTAGTTATAAAATAACAGGTAGAAAATAAAGTTTATTGATTTTGGAGAGACTGATGGTCTAAATCTTTTGATTGAGATGGTCAGATGGGGTCAAAGGGCAATAAAGAATGAGGGAGGGGTGTGACACAATTTGTATTGTTATTTGTCTATGAAAGCTAATTTTTAAAATCATAATAATTTGAAATAGAAACATTCAAATCTTTTAACTTTTAGTTGATCAGTTGAATTCATTTATACAGGATAGTTGCAAGCAAAGAAACTAACACAACTGTAATATCAAGTTTGGTTATTCTATGACACTGAAATAGGCGAAATGTTTAATGAAAAAAAAAATCATTCAAACAAGAAGTTGAACTTCTTTGTTAAACTATGTGATTAATTGATATATCCAGCTAATCAAAGTTTTCTATATTTTATATACAGTATAAGAAAATAGGAAAACTTTATTGCAATTATTTAATTCAAAGGAAATTTTTGGCAAATCCCTGGCAGTTCCCCGTGTGTGCGATAATGGGTACTAAACCACCTGGCTGTTGAACCTTATGGTTCTCTAATATTCAGTATAATATAATAACCTTTTATATTTAATATTGCAAGATTTGCCAAAAATTTCCTTTGAATTAAATAGTAATTTACTCGCAATACTTCAACGTAATGGATTTATCGAAATTATATTTTATTGTCATCAGTCATAAATTGGAAATTTGAAGCACTATCAATTGTGAACTTAGAAAAACGAACCACTCAATTGCCTGTTGACTAAGCAATCGTTTTTTCTCGTATAATAAATATTATATAAAATATTTCACACTTTTGTTCCTTTTTAATTTTTCAAAACAAAACATAAAAAAATGTTCTCTCCACCGAAACGTAGTATATAATCTGCGTTTATACTGCATGCGCACTATACCACAATATAGATCAAACATTTCTCCATGTTACACTTTCAATATAAAAGAATATGATATATGAAAAAGGCGTTGAATCTTCCGAAGACTTATTCTGTTGCATGTTATATCCTATATTTAATCTGACAGAAAATTACCAGGGAAAAAGGAACTAACCTATCCTTCAAGGGAAAAAGTTAAGGATGTGTTTCTATCCTACAATGAATAAATTATTTGGCAGTGATAGTTCGTTTGGACAGAAAGAGTAAAAACAGAATAGTCCAAGGAGTTCTAAATTTCTTAGCGACGAGGGATAAAAATAACATTAAATGTTCCATTGAAGATAGGACATCACGACGAATATTTTAGGTATCATCTGTTTTTGTTTATATGAATATTAAAAGGTTTACTATATTTGAATATGAATTATGCAGAAGCGAAAACAAAGAGGAAATGCAACAGACGGTAAAAAATATTGTAGGTTACAATAGGTCAGATTTTCATAGCATTGCTGAAGAATACAATCTCATGATGTTGTCTATAATTGTATATATAGGTAGTGATGTAAACGTATTTAAGAGTAGCTGAATATAGTATCTCTGTATATTATTTGACATTTGGCAAGCGCAAACAATAGTGTAGTACATGGACATTTTCCGTTACATCAGAATTGATTTTTGATATGGTCACATTTACTTTTTTAGTTGAATTTTATCAAATTTTCTTAAACGCGGTATCTCTAGTCACCTCATTTCAATACCATTCATAAAATGCAGTAACGTTAAACTTTGTCAAACGATGTCATAATAGCAGAGTACACATTCATAACATAAACTGTGTTAAATAACCATATAGCAATGTTCAAGTATAAACAAAACCTTACGAAATCTCCTTCATCCTTCTCTGTCTCGTCGGGACTCGTCTTCGCCCGAAGATTGAAACTTCCGAGTCATTAGATCTTCTAGAAATCCTACGCAATCTTCAGTTACTTAGTGTGATTAATCTTTCCATTTATTATTATTGCCTCAAATGATCAAACATTATTTTGACGTAAATGACACGACTTGAAATCGTAATATTTTATATTTCTTTAAATTTAAAAATCACCACCATCTGACGTATGGATTAAATCGTTCACGATCACGGAACCCAGCATATAATGTATTATGAATGGGAATAATGAGATCTAAATAGTTTATACATTATCTGTAACAAACAACATTTCCATGAATGGAAATGAAACTTTTTCGTTCTATATACCTGTCCATAGATATATAGTTATTCAAGAAATAAAGTCAAACGTTTTATACTTCTACAGTAAAAGTTGATATTTAGTAACTTTAAACTGTTTTCAAATTCTCAAGAAAGTCAAATCTTATAACGCGCACTGTATTTATTTAAAGATATGAAAGGTTATTATTTCACACTGAATATCGTGAAAGCCTTTTCCAGTTTGTGGGTAGCAAGAGTATTAAACCACCTGACTATTAGAAACGCTTCTAAGTTAGAGGAGTCTGTAAGTGATGAGAGGAAACAGTAAACTGAGTGAAACTACATCTAAGTTTTAACTTATGAAGTCTCATCAGGTATCCCATGTCTCGGACATGGGTACAGCTATTAGTTACTTATGACACCTTATAGATCGAGACACACTTTCATGTCTTTCCTCGACGTTCTTTCATAGTTAAGGAAGACAGTTTTTACTTCCCAGATAAATAGTTGTCTTGCTACATACTGGTCCGGCTAGGGCTGGGACCAGTGTTGGATTAGACATAAGAAATTTCTATGAACCTAAATACTAAATCCTCGTCTAAATCTCAAAAACGCTGGCGGACCTGCTCGATTTTCGAGTACTTAACATTAACCAATTTTGATGAAAATAGGATTCTTGGAATGTTGAGGTCTTTTCCTACAAAAAAAGGTAAGATCAATGTTTTTCAATTTCCTCTTCTTTTTACCTATTTTGCCTGTAAAGTTAGAAGGTCACAAAATACAGATTTTTTGTGATGGACATGAACCTTCTAACTTTACAGGCAAAATACATCAACAAGGAAGATGAAATTGAAGACAGCTGATCTTACCTTTTTTGTAGGAAAAGACCTCAGCTTTCTAAAAAAAAACTTCTTTTTTTTTTTATCAAAATTGGTTAAGGTTAAGTCCCCGAAAATTGAGTAAGCGCGCCAGCATTTTTTGAGATTTAGCTTCATAGAAATTTCTTATGTCTGGGAGCAATACCGGTCCCAGCCCTAGCCGGACCAGTATGTAGCAAGACAACATAAAGTATCCTTTGTATCATGGATGTTAAACAACTCTCCGTTTATTCGATCTTGACTTTCCCAATATAATTATCATATAAAATAATTTCCTTTCAATTGTGACTTTTTAGTATTAGTTTATTACTATTTTCGTTTTGTATCACTGTCTCTTTTTCTGTGTTAACTAGTTATATATTAAAATTTTTGCTATCATATAAGAGCAGGTTGTATGTAAGAGAGGGCCTGTGGCCCTAATGCCGCCTGTAAGTGAAAGTCATCAATAAATAAATAAATAAAATATATTTTAAAGTTCTGAAACATATTACAGTCATGAGTTAAGCTGTGAACCAAGATAAACAAACTTGTTTGTGTTAAAAAGGAAATATGAATAAATACTTGCCATTTTCTGTAATTTGAACGTATGGCTTTTATTTCTCAACATTATGAATATTACAATAAATTTATTAAGTGTTATAAATAAAAATAGGCCAGATTAGATATTTCGTACCAAATGAAATAGTCAATGTTTGAAGGAATCATGTTTTTAATATTTCATTATGACACTAGCTGTGATTAATGCTGATATTTATACAGTATGTGATGTGGAAATATTGTTTGCTAGGTATATGCAGTAAAATGTAAATTATAATGATTAACTGATCATTTACGAAAATGTATGAACACATGAGTATGAGAAGTTCTCTTAATTTTGAATATGATCAAATTAAAAAGTTCACCAGAGTAATAATGAACTATGATATATATATATATATTTAATTTCATACTCATTCGGTTTTTAATAAGTCGACTTATCATCCGATCAGGTATACATACCTGTGATAAATGGGTGTAAACATCAATTAATATTATTAACGGTTTCGGATTAATGCCGTTTCAGAAATTGGTCTTCAGACACAAGGAAAGGCTCTAGTGCAGATTTAAAATATGCACACTTCATTTCTGTGAGAAATACTTTGTTTATTGTTCTTGTTTAAATAAAGGAATCTTTTCTGATTATTTAAAAGCCATTGGCTGTTTTTTTTGTCTCTTGGGAGAAAAAATTAATTAATTGGTACATTACTCAGACTATTCAGGATATTCAACGCGAGCGAATTCGTAAATGTGTTTCTCGAGTTGATCCTACAGGAATCATAAAACGGAAAAGAAAAACGGTGAAACGTCGTTTGTATAGTGTTCCATGCCCACATTATCTGTGGCACATCGATGGGAACCATAAGCTTATAAGGTGGAAGTTGGTGGTACATGCTGCCATTGATGGTTACAGTCGCACATGTGTATATATATGTTGTAATAACAATAACAGATCAGAAACAGTAAGTGAACTTTTTCTAGATGCAACGAGAAAATACCGATGGCCTTTAAAAATTCGAAGTGATCTTGGTGGTGAAAATACACTTGTTTGGAGAAATATGTTGGAATATTATGAAAACGATGTTAGTAGGATAGTTACAGGCAGCTCTGTACACAACCAACGAATTGAGCGATTTAATTATGACATTAATAAAAATGTACGCGATTTGTTCGGCATAATATTTCATGAGTTAGAAGAGGAATGTTTATTATCTCCAGATAATCAATGTGATATTTTTTGCCTACACTATGTTTATATTCCACGCATTAACAAGTGTTTGCAGCAGTTCCAGTTAGCGTACAATCACCATCCACTTTCAACAGAAAATAACCGTTCCCCTATTCAAATTATGCTTGCAAATGGACACCTTACTGATCTTCTTTCCGATGGCAATGTTGATCCATATGCAAGTTTCAATGTGAATTTGTTAAATGATCCTGACATTCCACATGTGTTAGTTCCTCGTGTCAGTGTAGGACTGACAAATAGTCAACTTGATGACCTACTCATCCAGTTGCAAAATGAAATAAATCCTCTTGCAGAAGATGGGAACCGAGGCAAAATTATCTATGAAGAATGTGTAAATGTAGTTGGTAATTTTTTGTCAAGTCTGTAGGCCTAATCCTGCACTTGTAAAAGTCACTGTTAAAATTATTTAAAAAAATTGAAGTTTTCTACTGTTGTAGGATGTATTTTACTACTTTGTTGAAAAATAGAATAGAAAAAGTTTGACGCCAAATATCTTACATTAATTTGTCCTTTCTGTATGACATGAAAGGGGGGATTTGATAGAGTATAACAACTGTAACTTGATTTTATTCTATAGGTGAAGGCATTTCATAGTAATACTTTTCCTTTTAATTATGGATAATTAATAGCAGTGTTTATTGTTATATACTGAGTACAGTACTTTTTACTATATCTTTTGATATGACACCAAGTATCGTACTTTTTACTGTAAATATGTTCCTAAGGGTAATGAGGTTTTATTTTTGATTCTTTTTTTGTACAGTCTGTCTAAATCTAATAACTCATTGTCGGAAAAAAATATTTTAGCAATTATTTTTTCCTTAAAATAAATATTTTACTTACATACAAGATCAAAAGATAGAGGTATTAAGAGATCGAGTGCGGACCCCGTTGAAAAAAAAAACACCTGCCCTTTCGTATGTGCTAAAAGATCGAGTGAATAAATCTAAGTTATGTGTTGCTTGAAGTTTCTTGGTTCTTTGTGTATACAGTCACCGGTTAGTTATGATAGACAGCATCAAGTAAAGAACCACTTATTTGTTTGCAGTGTTTTCGACTATTATTTAAATGGTAAGTAAAAGATTTTCCTGTGACAGTGATAGTTCTTATTTTCTTCATCTTGATATTTTTTGTTATTTGAGAAGAATGAGTAGAGTCGAATGTAATATTGACGCAGGCAAGTACTTGTAACAAAGTCTCAACATGGTATATGTTTAGAAATTAATACAAAAGGTATATCTAAATATATTACAAGTTTAATTAAGACAGACAGCGACAGTTCGCCGTAGTTATTATCGCCTTTCATCGTGTTAAGTGCAAGTGTTTTTCTACTATAATGGTAAAGTATTTATCGGAGAACGAAGTGGAATAATCAAACGTCTCTGGATCAAGGTATGGTTTAGTGTATTTAATAGCATTGTTATTATTGATGGTATGCAAATTATCCTGATATTTGACGATCACCGTAGTCATATCAACTATGAAATCATAAACTCTTCTATGGAAAATAAAATAACTCTTCTCAAGTTACCGGCGCATTTGACACCTAAGTTACAACCGTTAAATACAAGCATTTTTAAGGGCTTGAAAGCGCATTGACAAAACCTGTTGTTCAAGTGAGGCATGCAACTAATGGGGCAGAGTGAAGCAAGATTATCGAGACCCAAGAAGGATAGATAAGGGAGGAGTGGAAAAGAGGGAGGGGGGGGGAAGAAGTCACGGGAGGAACAAGGAGGAAAGACGACGCCATGTTGGGATTGGAAGAAAAGATGGCTTTAACAACAAGCAGAACGTGATTTTACTCCGCTTCAAAGTTTAAATTTTGTAGTTTTTCTGTTCAAATCATGGTTGTGAGTTGCTGTGCTATTGGATGTGCAAATAGGTTTGATAATAAACCTGATGGAGTGGTTTTTCATAAGTAAGTAGGCTAGTTACAGTTTAATTGAAATCTTTTGTCCGATGAGCAAACAAAGAAAATCTGAAAAAATGGTATTTGTGAACAACTGAAGATAAAGTACCTCCAAAAATAGTCTACGGTAGGCCTACCTCTACTACTTGGTTTACTGTTGTACATACAGTTTTACTTTTTAACACAGTACATGTAGTAGGGCCTGTAACAACAGATAGGCTAGTCAGATGGAGTCTGACTGTTTTAAAGATAGGTCTAAAACCTATATTTTGCAAGCTAAATTGGTTATAGGCTACAGTCATTGATTTTAGTACAACTAGGCAGACGGTCGTGATTCAACCAATAAGCCGTCGTTTAAGAGCCAACTGATCACAGTGAGCACCGAGTTCGACGCTTTTGGTAGAGATGGCATTATATGCGGAACAGAAGGCTCTAATAGTGGCATTGTACGCCATCTCGTGCCAATGTGTCGAACTCCGTGCTCACGGTGATCAGCTGGCTCTGAAACGACGGCTCATTGGTTGAATAACGACCGTCTATCTAGACGTACTAAAATCAATGCTAGAGTTATTATTAGGCTTATGCTATTGTAGGCCTACATGTATAATCTTGGTGAAGTTGTAGACTATTAATCGATTGAATAAAGCCCCACCGCTGTTGTGGCGAGCTTGATTTTGCTTTGTTCTTTTTTTGTCTACCAATGTTTTTCATGTTTGGAAGAAGAGAAAACAGCTGATTTTATGTACCCTATTTATATTTATGGATATTCTATAGGCCTATACATTGAATACCGAGTAATATAGAATATTCAGAACCATAAATACGTAAAATCGGCTGTTTTCTCTTATTCAAATCATGAAAAACATTTGTAGACAAAAACAACGACAAAGCAATGATAAAGAATAGGGGAGCTTGGGGAAAAATAAAATGTATTGCTTGCGCATCTACCCACAGCCACAACAGCGGTGGGGCTGGATTAAATCGACTATAGGTTAGGCCTATTATTAGTTAGTATATTCTAACTGGACAGGTGTTTTTGACATTCAGAATTTTGGATTTTATATTTTCTTGCTTTCTGGTTAGGGACCATTTCAAATTGTCTGCCCTTCACTAATTAAATCATTCGACAAACATAGCCAAATGCAGCTTTGGAAATACTTTTCAAATGAACAATGGACAAAAATGCTCTTTATTTGGGGAGAGGGGTAGCAATGACATTTTTCTCAAATATAGCCTATTATAGCCAGTGACTGTGATTCCATCAATGCTGATCCATTCTTTCAATCATACTGTTTTATCAAAATCCTTAGAGCAGTTATGCTGTATTCCAAAAACACTGAAGCCTGCTTGCAAACTTGAGATTTAGGACTAAACACAGTAATACAAATTACTCATGAACCAATTTTGGTATTTTCTCGTTATGGAACATTTCACTAAAAATGAAACTCAGGGAAAAAAGTATTTACAAATATAGCTTATCTGAAATCTTTTCAAAGTTGTTTCATTGTTATTGTTTAGTTCATTTAAGTACTAGGCCTATTGTTGTAACCTATTCCAGTATTGTGGAGCAAATAATTAACTGCACTTTAGTCAGTCAGTGACATTTACTTTGGACTACAATCTACTATACACTGATTCATTCTCCTTTTTTTTTTGGTGTATGCCCTTTTTGGTTTTAAAAAGTTAAACATTCATTAAATGATAGTATTAATGAGTCAGTAGTTAAACATTCATTAATATTATAGTATTAAAGCAGTCAATATCCTGATTTTTCTTTTTCTGGCTTTTATTGTTGTATGAGGGAAATGTAATTTTTGACCTCCTTTTTACTTCCAAAATAAGTATTATTGTACATCATTGTATATTAATAGTTTAACTACATTTCTAGTGAATAAATAATACTCTTTTGTCCATTTAAAACAATTTTCATAAATCTGAAAGCATAACTGGCTGACCTAGTATACCTATCATATTCTTTTTTTTTTTTTAATATACAGGCCTAATATCTTTATAATTTAAAATATTATACTTCTATATCTTGATTCTTCCCAGGTTTCCAAAAAATGAAACTATGAGATGCAGGTGGGCAGAAAAGATCAGACGTAAGGATTGGACTCCAAGTGATTCCGATAGAATATGCACAGCACACTTCGAAGAAAAATTTGTTGATAGAACTGGAAAAGCTAACATCAGATTGCGAAACAATGCAGTGCCAACCATATTTAAAGCATTTCCATCATACTTGCAGGAGGTAAGATTTGCATACGGTATATCAAGTTAATTTTTCAATTAGGCCTACTTTGAAATTGATTAACATTAAATTAATTAAATAATATTACTGTTTGAGTTGGAGTAATAATGCAGTCAATTTTATCTTTTCAGTAAACCCTGAAGATGAATATTTATATTAACGTCAATATGGAAAACAGCTTTTCTTCGTTTTATATGATTGTGTAACTTCCTTAATATTTACTTTTTAATAATATTTCAACATTTACACAATGTCATTTTCATATGAAGAGATTTACAAAATATTATTTTATAATATTTTGTAAATGTTTTCATTTGAAAAGTATGACATTGTGTAAATGTTAAATATTATGATCTTTTAAATTATATTGGCTTCTTTATTACTCCAACACAAACTGCAGTCACGAAGTTTCCATTCAAAATTACATTACCGTAATTGTTGAATAACGTATGTAGATAGGCTAGTACCTAGTAGACCTATGAAATCTTTTTTTTTTTTTTGCTTCTATTGAGAAGTCCCACATTAAGGTATAGGCTATTCATTTACCTCGAAGGGGTTTATAACATGCTTTAAAATAAATGTGTAGGCCTAATTAGAAGAAAATGAATGAGTTTTCTATATTACCGGTACCTTAAAGGGTCTAGTACAGTTGTTAACTGAATAGGGAAACACTGTAGAACCTATGAGAAAAGTTATTGGAAATTTTCTGATGATTTCAAATAATAGGTCATTTGTATGATTATTCCACAATTACCCCCATTTTTATTGATAAATTTATCTATTTTTTACTTTTATTGAAAGCAGATCATGATGTCAGTTTTGTTAGAATATAAATAAATGGAAATATGTTAGGCAAGTTATTCTTACCACCTGTTTATTTACCCTTTTTCAGAAAGAGAAACATGAAAGGCCACCACCAAAGAGACGGAAGTTATCACCACCAGATGATTCATTAGTTCAGATATCTGTTGCAGCGCTAGCCCCAGATGATGTTCCTTCATCATCTACAGGTCCACTTGCTGGTCCATCGACATCTACAGCACCGTTTGCTAGTCCATCGACATCTACAGCTTCCCTACCTGTGGAGAGTTCTGAGGGGAAGATACCAACTCCAGTGAAAAATAAACTAGCCAACCTGACAGCAAAGTTCACATTATCAAAGAAGAAACTGAAAACATTACAACAGAAGAATAGGAGACTTACAAAGAGAATAGAAACTCTTCAAGATGTTCTAAAACAACTCCAGAAAAATAAAATGGTAGGTTGTGATGCTGTTGATATAATTGGGTCGTCATTACCTCCTGAAACAGAGCAGCTTTTACTTCTTGCAAGAAAAAAAGCAGAAAGTGGTAAAAAGATTGGGAAATTTCCTCAAGAGTTAAAAGCTTTTGCCCTTACTTTACATTTTTATTCTCCATCCGCTTATGAGTATGTTCGGTCAAAGTTCAATTTTGCATTACCTTCACAAAGAACATTACGAAACTGGTATTCTGTCGTGGATGGGAAACCGGGGTTTTCAAAAGAAACTTTTGATACACTTTGTGCTTTAGCTAAAGCTGAACTTGAGCGTGGAGTGGAAGTAAAAGCTGCTCTTTTAGTTGACGATATGTCAATACGGCGTCACATCGAATATGATGGAAAACAGGTAATCGGCTACGTTGATATGGGAACCCAATTAAACAATGATACAATTCCGGAAGCTACGGGTGTTTGTGTAGTTATGCTCGTAGGTATAAATTCTAGTTGGAAATTCCCAGTTGGATATTTTCTAATAAGCAGTCTAACTGGGGAAGAACGGGCTGGCCTAATTAAAACTTGTTTTCAAAAAGTAAAAGAAACTGGCGTTAAGGTGGTATCATTAACCTGCGACGGGGCATCTTCTAATTTAACAATGGTGAGCACTCTTGGATGCAAATTAATGGACAGTGCCGGCACTAAAGTGCAACATTCATTTCCCAGCCCAATTGAAATTGACGAGAGGGTTTATGTTCTATTAGATCCCCCTCATATGATTAAACTAATTCGAACTGCTCTTGCTGAATGTGGAACTTTCCTAAATGATGACGATAAAGAAATAAAATGGTCATTTATAGAGCAGTTGGAATTACTTCAAAAGTATGAGGGCCTTCATCTTGGTACTTCTCTTACTAAAATGCATGTAAATTGGCAAAATTATAAGATGAAAGTTCGTCTAGCAGTACAAGTTTTAAGTTCATCCGTTGCTGATGCTCTAGACCATTGTGAATTTAAATTAAAGCTTCAACAGTTTCAAGGGGCACATGCAACTGCAGAATTTTTACGATTTTTTGACAAACTTTACGACATCTTAAATTCTAAAAGTTTTTTTGGAACAGACAGTAAAAGTCCACTGAGTGCGAAAAACATAGAAACTGTTTCAGCCTTTTTTAATGAAGCAGAATCCTATATAAAAAAACTTAAAAACAAAAAAGGAAAGTTATTAATTAAATCTGCTAGGAAAACAGGTTTCATGGGTTTTATAATTTGTATGCATTCTGCAAAGTCATTGTTTAATGAACTTGTTGTTAAAAGCAACAGCAAATTTGAAAAACTGCTAATGATTAAATTTTCTCAGGATCACTTAGAATCTTTTTTTGGGTGTGTTCGTCTCCACTGTGGGTGGAATAATAACCCTACTGCCAGACAATTCATCGCGGCCTACAAAAGATTGTTATTGCATAATGAAATAACGGCATCAACAAAAATTAATTCATATGAATATGAAAATATTAGTATTTTGTCTGTTTGTAAAAGTTCTCAAAGAGATGAAATTTGTAATAAAATTCAATCAGAATATGCAGCTCCCTTCTCTTTAAAGTCAATGGTTCTTGACCATGACTATGCATCTCTGCCAAAACCCAATAGCTTGTCAGAATACGTTCAGGATGTAGTAGCTTATATGGCAGGTTTTGCAGCTAGAAAAGTAGCCAATTCTATAAATTGTGAAAAGTGCATTTTGTCATTATATGATGAATGTCCCTTGGAAAATTCTCTAATTGCACGAAAGAGCAAGGGTTTTCTGATTACACCATCTCCAGATGTCTTAAAAATTTGTAAGATGGCTGAATCACAATTTCGAAATCTAATGAATTCCAAAATTTCCTTTTCAGAATTGCCAAAATACACCTTTGGTATAGGCACAACGATATTAACGGAAGTAGCTTATCAACAGTTATTCTTTCACCTTAAAGATCATATTTTAGAATGCGACCCTTTACAAAACCATATTGCTGCTCTTACAAGACTGATAGTTTTTCAGTATTTAAAAATACGTTTGCACCATGAAGCAACTTTAAAAAATTTAGCTATCAAAGGAACTATTCGGAATAAAGTAGGGAGATTACTTATTAATACACACCAGTAATATATTCTGAAAAGGAAATTTTTGTATTATGTTCATTATAGGTTTTATTCAGGTAAAATTCGCATTGCTCATTATCTTTTTGCTTTTAAATAACTCACATTTCAAAATACTTTATTTTTATTCTAACTTTTTATATGTTGTGAAACGTACTTTTTTTTATTTATTACCTATTGCATATAAAAATAGTTCTTATATCTGCATTGTCTTTAGACCTACTGTATTTGTAATTGTATATTTTCTGTTTTTATATTTTTTTTACCTTTACCTAGGCCTATATTGTAACATAATTTTAGTTTTATTATTTGTGAGGTAGGGTATTTTAATTGAAGTTTCCTTTATATTTGTGTATTTTAAATATATTTTTATGTGGTAGGCCTGTGCTATGTATTTTTAATTTGCTATTTTATTTTTTTATGCCTTTCCTATTACTGATTATTTTATGTCATATGGTATTACCGGTACTGATTATTTTATATCTGTCCATTGTTTTGTGATGTTAAACAAATTTTCATTTAACATGAGTATTTTTTTCTACAGTCATATGGTATGTTTTAAAAACCTGTATTTGTTTCATGTTATTTATAAAAGAATAAATGAACAAATTCGTAAAAAAATGTGATAATTTATTTTATCAATCCTTATATGCATAAAATGATTATTTTAAAAGATTAGTTATTTTAATAGAAATGGTAATGATTTTTCTTGTCAAATTATACTTGGAAAATATTAAAGGTAAAATTTTATAGTATGATTTTTGTTGCTGGAATATTTATAAAATTTGAATACTGGTATTGGTTATTATATGATTGAAAATAACCATGGTTATTATAATGATTGAAAAAATAAAATATATGATTGAAAAAATAGTGAAACAAAGGAATTTAAATAACTGTTTACTATCAATATAAGCTTTTCGAGTATTAAAACATGTGAAATATTTTATATCTCATCAAAATTTAAATTGGAGAAGAATAGTTTGTTGTAATAGCTCATTTTTTTTTCAATTCTTCATCATTCTGTATGCTGATGGGATGCTCTTCTTCCAATCCCAAGATGGCGGCCGCCGTGCTGGTTGCCTATTTTACGGGCGTCAGGGTTTCCTGCGATATGCAGTGATAAGAGCAAACTTTTCCACTCCTCCCTTATCTATCCTCCTTGGAAAGCACAAACTTTCTGGATTATACAAAATTTAATTAAAAATGCAAATTTCTTAGCAAAAATAACAAAAAATATCGTCTCGCTGCAAGAAAACATTGATGGCGCTAGAAGTTGTCCGATAGGGTTCCACTGAAAAATATTTAAAACTACCCAATAAAAAGGTATTTCCGTTCAGTAAAAGCGATACAGCATAAAATGTGCTGATTTCACTAAAAAGTCTTGAAAATTGAAAACCCGAAAAAGAATTGAAAGAAAGTGTTTTACTACATTTTCTGAATATATATAATTCATTAAAATTGAAATTCAATCAATAAATTTTACTTATGTAAAGGAAATTATTAAAGATTAATAAATTTCAGCATTTTTTTTTTTTCTTTTTTTTTTTTTTTTCAGAAAGTTCGTTAAATCTCCCCCCGGAGGGGGTTACAACCCCTCACCCCCTTCTTGCACCACTCCTGCGTGAAACCACGTTATGCTCGTTTTCATTAAACAGTGTTGCAGTATTCTAGATATAAGATGTTTACTCCTCGAAGCCGTTCTATTGAGGGTGTTCTGCGTACGCCGATGGAATAACCTGATTTTTTTTTAGTTTCTTGTTCGTTGAACTATACACGTGTCAAAGGAATGTCAATAAACTAAATAGACATTTCTTCATTATCAATATCTTCAACTAGTTTTTTGTCGTTGAATAAAACAAAGAGAATATAATAATTATTAATGTTCTCGTGTGAAGTGTTCATCATTCAACATCAAGTTGTATATATAATAAAGCAGAATAAGTTATTATTCTTCAGGTTCATTACACCTATACGTAATAGTGGTGAGTAATAAAGTTTCACATATCTTAGTGTTTTATGAAATAAGATAGTCATAATTATGATTAAGTTCATTTATCACATCTTTATTACACTTCAA
>JAQIWE010001445.1:0-15860 GCA_034698565.1 Campodea plusiochaeta
ATGATATTTTTATTTTATTTTTTAATTGTTTCATGTACTTGTTAACTGGCAATATTAGTTTATCGGATTAGTCGATATTACAACCTATTACATTCCTTCAGTTATTTCCAGTTTCGAATGAAAATTCAAATAGCCTTCTGAACATTTTTCTATTCTATCAAATGGAAGAATAGACGTGAGCAAGTATGTCGTCTGGTATTTTTTAATCTTTCCGAGACATATTTTCTATCTGATGCTATTATCTCTTTCTCGTCTTCTTTTTCTTCTTCACCCCCCCCCCCCTCCTCCTCACCACCCCCTCCATTTCCATTTTTACCCATCTAAATAGAAGATATACTGAATTACAATATATCAACACCTTTCATATAATAGATGTGCCTCAGTATAGGGGAATATTAGTTCATCACTTAAAAGAAGAAAAACCTGAAATGAGTGTTATCTTGTTTTGATAGGTAAAAAAGGACGGGAGATGGGAAAAAAGCCACTTTGATTGACACGCACCTCATCATTATTCCGTTTTTGCGATTGGGTAAACTTGGTTGTCAGTCAACTTGCTCCGCCTCTTTTCATATCAAATTCAAAAGGAAATGGTATTTTCGAGGCGGGGAAACCTTTGCATGTCCGTTGCGCGACATGCAAGAGTCCGTAGGTACAGTAGGCTTGAGAAGGAAACTTTTGGAAGGGAGGTAAAAGGGGAGAATATATGGGGGAGGTAGAAATGTTTCCAACTTTTCCGCCTAAGCGTCATAAACAAGCACGAAAGTTATTAAATTGACTCGATCACGGCGGCATGGCACACAAAAAACTTCCTTCAAAATAATGAAAGAAACACATGCTTTGTGCGATAATGATGCTCGGATCGGGAGGAAAATCCATAATAAACATTGAATATAGGAGTTACCTCGAGGGAAAAAAAGAAGCATGTTGTAAAAAGAACGCAACAGGATGTAAACATAGAGGGAAACTTTGGTAGAATTGCAAAGCATCTCATTACGTCTAACATATTGTAATGATTGTGTGTTGGAGGATGTGAGAATTGGAACGAAGCGGGAATTGTAATTACAGACAACGTGTATATCTTCACTCAACAATTGATAGCTTTTTTTCATCATTATAATGGATCACTTCATACAAATTGTGCATAGGCCAACATTTTTGTTTGTTTGTTGGTTTGAATATTTTTTTCTGAACTCATATAGCAATACCGGTATTGCATTATTCTTTATTAATAAGATAATTTTGTCAACAGGAGTAAACACAAATTTAAAAGTTTGGTACTCTTGATCTCGCAAACTGCCTTCACCTATCTAAGAAACCCGACTGTTGAGTCCTATATATGGTCCTCTAATATTCAGTATAATATAATAACCTTTGACATTTAATCAATATTGTAAGTTTTGTCTAAATTTCTTTGAATTAAATAGTAAATAACTTGCAATACTTCAATATAATGTATTATTGTTTCATTGTTTATTTGTATGACCTAAAAAAATGGCATTTGATAATTGGTTTGCATGAATACGGAAATACTATACCTTATTTAAATTTGTGTCTTAATCTAAATATTTTTAATTGATACTGCCACCAAGATCATCATCATTTTAGTTCTGTAATTTTAGTGATTTATATTAATCGGCAACATTACATAATTATTTATACCATAAGTAGAACAACTTTTATTATAGAGAGTTCCTCCAGTTAATATAAACATACCAGCAGTTGGAAAAACTTGATTAGTAAATTGAAATATAAATATTATTACCACCTTAACGATTATAAATGTATTGTAATAATTCCAGTGCAATAATGTACATTTGTCATTGTTAATGTAAAAGGGAATATATCTCGTTTTAACCATCAATAAATTGAAATTAAATGTTATATTCCGACATTACCATCAGCATATACTAAAAATTGCAATCTAATTTGAGGCTAAAACTGCTGTGTTAATATTTTAGTAGCGCTCCTGAATATCTAAATTACACATATATACTAATTTTATTTAGTGTATCTCTTCATGACAAATCTGTTTGAAAAAAATTGATTTGAATAACACCAAGCGTGTATTCTTACAATAACTGAAAGGTATATATACATAATCACTAAATTTCGTCTCCATCATTTGTCAACTCAGCTCGTAAATACCATAAACATGATTAAACAATATTTATTAAAATGTATATTTTCTTAGATTTTGTTAATTTTCTGCTGAGAATGATCGCCATAATGAGCTATCCTCAATGGCTAAATAATAATAATATAAAAAAATAGATGTCGTTATTTCATAATTGTAAAAAATATACAAGTGATTTAATTGTTAGAACTGCTATACGTAACGAATAAATAAATTAAACTATTATTACTATATACTAAAATGAAACACCTTTGCATAGGTACAACAGCACTGACTTACACTGCTTTAGTCATGAACAGTAAACGTACAAAATTTGTTGTTGAAAGATGTTATAATTAACGTCGCTTCTCTCTGACGATGAAAAGAGTTATGTAGAAAGAAAACTCTCCAGGGTTAACAGATGTTTGCAAATTTTAATAAGGACAAGACTGAATAAAAAATATCTATTTTAACTTTGAGTGACGATCCGCTGCGACTCTGGTTAATAGTAGCGGAATTCTTGTTACCAACTGAGCTTTCATTAAATCTTTAATTATTTCCTTCCATTTTTCTGAATTCTTTTTGAAAGATAAGCAATATTTTTTTAAGACTAAATAATAAATATAATGGCGCATAATATAATTATAACAGCTCGTCACGTAAAAAATACCATCAGATTAATAATGTAAATACTTTTTCAAATAAGAATTTAAAGTGTGATAGAATACTGCACTCATTTGAAGACTTCTCCTTTTTATATTAAAAACAAATCCTTATCACTTGAACCTTTTTATTCCAATATGAATTCACTCTTTTTTTTACTTTATTTCAATTTTCACTTTGACATCTGGAAGTGAGATCTGCAGTTCTGCACTAAAATAATACATTTCAAAACAAAACAAAATGCAGACTGCAAAATTAGTTAGTCATTAACTTTTGTCAACCAAAAATTAATCACACTACACTGATAATTATGATAGTCACGTATTTATTATCATAATATACTCGAAAGAAGATATTGAACTTTTATCATTGTTACATGTAATATATAGATTATAGGCTTATTTTTGCAATTAAATTAGAATCTCTTAAAATAAAAGTTTAAAAACTTGGGAATTTTAAGTTTCATGAGCTCGAGAACTGTTATTAAAGTTCATTATACCTATTGTATAACTGTTTAAAGTTCAATATTACCATTGTATACTGATTAGAATTACAGTACATCGAACTGTTTCCACTGACGGATAAAGTTGTCATTGATACTGACAGACGATATAGATTCCAGTAAATGTCAGTTGCATTATTTTCTACCAGCAATGTACATATATACAATATAAACTTCACTAAAGTAGGATATACCATTTTATTACTTTGATATAGAACAACATATAAAACATCAAAAGTACTATCTCAAACAACAGAAACTCAGCATGTTGTAAAAACCTCTATCTAAAGTATCTATATTTACTTGACCAATTCTCCATGCTTGTTGTCAAAGAATACTTAAACCGAGGGGATGTTCAATTGTTTATAAACATTGTCGGTTTATACACAGAAGTCGGTTTACCTTCACTGTCTTGTTCCCTACTGTGTAAGTACTTTCTTGACATGATTCCGAACGACTCCGAAGATGCGATTAGTTCAACGAAACCCTTTATCGGTTTCTTTAACGACAAGTTACAATACCACTGTATGTGGGAAGTCGGGATCTTTTAGGGGATAGAAGGATTAAGCAGCGTGTTACCATTCGACGGTGTCCCAAAGTTCAAGTGATATTCCAAAGTTCAGATAATATACCGATTACATAGATTAGCTGTTACTAACCTTCGCTTTTTAGAATTTCGGTTCTTCTTTTCGCAAAAAAAATAAATAAATAAATAAATATAATATGCAAATTGCATTAGACAGAAGTATTTATTTACCTTCACTGTACAGTGCTCAAAATTGTTGTAGTATGCGACTACCAGCAACTTAAAAAAATATGCAATATAATTATACTGTTATGGCATAAATTTCCGCATTTTATGTACTCTAAATTAATTATGCATGTGATGGATTTCAAATTGAAGTCTATTTTTCACGGTTTTCCAATGCCGAGAATACAAGGATAGTAGTATTTCAAAGGACAACGTTTAGTTCGTTATCCTATTGGAATTACTATTGAAACTTTGACAAATACCGAACCCCTCGATATATCTAAATTCCCATACAAAGTTTGTGTCTTTTTTCGCCATGTTCTTTCTTTTGGCATGAGTCAATATAGTTCAGTGCGCTTGTCTTGTACGATATGAGATCTGTGCTATCTGCTTGTCTCAAAAACGTCATCGTTGTTATCTGTCAACAAAATCCTCCACAAGGTGGTAAAAGGTTTTGTCTACCGTCTGACACTTCCACTCGTGAAGGTAGAAAGTCAAAACTTACAAAGATGACACAAGATATACCTTAGGATATTTTACTCAATATTTAGACTTGGAAATGTCAAATGGTATGCCGTATGTAAAACAATGTGTCGATGTTTCAAATAGTTCCACTGGAGAATATATAAATAGTAATGTTCCTGGTCAAAATATTGTTCCTGTGTAATAGTATATACTCTCTTTGATTTTTCATGAACCGTGTCGTTACAGGCACGGCATTTTAAAATATCTAATACAGTAATATATTAAGCAAAATATGTTTTAAAATATTGTTTACTAATATCTGGAAATTGGAGGATATCCTAGATTGTTATGTTGAGCCACAAATTACAACCCCTGGCATCTAGGTTAATTTGATTGAAAGAAGAAGGAAATATGTGCTTAGTGTCTCATCTTGGGCGCTCTGCCCTACTTTTAGGGCGCCCTTGTGCTATAATAATCACACCCAGGTTTCAAAACCGCTTATTCGCGAAAATACAAACGAAATATAGTCGTTATATACATCGTTTTAAAGGTCTCGACGAGATCTTCCCAGTGGCATATAAATCATTTAACTCGGTCTAAAATTGAGGAAGAAATGTTTAAAAATGTAAAAGAAACATTTATACGATCATTTTACGTTCCCTGGCAATTTGTTATTACATTAAAATGTGCCCACTTTAACTTGAATGCGCCCTGCCTCCGAAAAATTCCAGATGAAACACTGTATGTGCTACCTAAAATTAAAGTGAAATGTCATAAGTTTCTCGTTATTGCCAGTATATGTGCTGTACTATATGCTCTATAATAATGAATGGAGATATTGAATGGTTGACAGTTTAGTAGTGATCAATTGATAGTCAATATCCAGTAAGTGCAAATTTCAATAATTTTCAATCTTTTTATATTCTATGATCATATACTTCAGTCGTATTAGGTGTATAAATTCAATGTGGGATCAAAATGATATTATACCCTATCGAAAATTTATCAATAAACAAACTGTGAGATAAAAAAATTTCAAAACAATCATCGTACAGAACACTAAAGAAGAGCAGAACGTACAGAACACTGAAGAAGAGCACTATTCACTTATCAAATACACTTCGTAAATCGTAATCTACATGAGACAATCATTAATCATTATAACGATACTTTCAATGCACTGTTTATCTATTGCTGATCCTGCTGGATACCTGTAACTGAACTTTAGTTCGTTGGTAATTGGAAATAAATAAATAAATAAGGACAAAAGTCACTCCTCAAATTGCCAAATACAAAAGAAAACTTTCAAAAACACTAAATATGAACCATACAGATATTGATAAAGTGAATATCTTCTTACTCAATCATCTAACAAATTTCTCTCTTTCTGTATAGCAAATCTTCAGAAGCACTTATATTTGGTGAAATTAAAGTAGATTTTATTATCGTGTGATAAATCAAAAGGTAAAATTGTGGATTTTTAAGTTAACTTATAGTGGATCTTGTAATAAAAGTTTTGGTGGAGGTTGTAATATCACAATAATGAATAAATAGATTTTTTTGTTTCCTGTTGACAGTTATCAAAAGTATCAACTAAAATTAATTTGGAAAATTGTTATAAAGCAACTATAATATATTGTTCTGAATTTGAAGTAAATATTTGAATTTTGAATTATTTGGCTAAGGCTATTGAATTATCTAATTCATTCATTCCCAAGTAGCTGAGCACGAAACACCGAAGAAACAGTAACGCCTCTTTTCGCAAATAAAAAGCAAAAATATATTTTTTAGATATATGAAACTTTACATATTTTCGCTGGTACAATATAGAGAATCACGTTATAAATTATTACAGAAGGAATATTCCAGTTGTATTGCACGAGAGAATTATTATGCCGTCATTTTGTTTATTCGTACATTTTCATATACTGCTCTGACATGTGTCGTTCATTCTACCATATACCAACAACCTTTTCTACGTACAAAATATGAAACAAAACTATTAGTATTTATGAAATGTATTGCAACTTCCAAATGTGATGTGGTGCTAATTACTTAATACTACTTGCGACATTAGTAAGCTGGCATTTTTCCAAGCATCACTGTTTTTACGTAACATTTCATCCCATTCATGGAGTACTTCCTATTGCACATTCACTTTGTGGTAATTTTTCCCTGCTACTCAACCACAACATATATACTTGCATCTTTAATGCAGAAAGTATTTGGTAAAACAAATGAATTAAACTAAATGAAATTACGCGCTGGATTATTGGTGATACTGTGGCAAACATCTCCAAAAACACGCGGAGAAGTAAATGTGTAAAGTTGTGTAAAGCACTCCTGACGCATCTGCAGCCGGTGTAACACGAGTGAATTAAAAGCTCTTCCAACTTCATTCGGTTTTATCTTGGAAGTGTATCTTCTTTAATGGGAGTACATGATGTGTAAGAAGATGGTGCAAAAGAAACGAACTCTGCATTCAAGGGTGAAATGTCACCATATGGTCCATTTTACATTGGTTTCTTTCTTACCCCCTGTTACTATAGTCCTACTTCTCCTCCTCCCTTCTTACTTCGTGACTTTACTGCTCAATGCAAGAAACAGCAGCTTATTGTTTCCTACATACAAGTTGTGTAATGTGAAACATTCTATTCTTCAACTTTGGTGTGCATTACCATATACTCTTCCTTTGGAGCTGGGTGGTCGACGTCATTAGAGTTTTGTCTGTCTTGGATACAGGATAGAAAATAGGAAGAGGGTATGGAAATAGGGATTGTTAATCCTGGGTTGTGGAATCTAGGAGTTAAATAGATGGACTTAATGTCAGTATTTGGTTTTACGTCATTTTGAATCATAATTTTTATTGAATTAAAATAAAATGATAATTTCATAATATCGCTAACGTCAAAATGCTTGTATAAAAGGTATTTCAACAATACTACGTTAAAAGTACACTCAGATTTACATTATATCAAAAAGGGGTTTTGACTGATTTAGTTGGATGTTTATAGAAGAAATACTGAGTTTTAAAAGTTGCTTTGAAGGGAGTCAACCTTTTGCCCATAATAAGCTATAGAAGTTTTAATATTTATAGGGCAATCAGATAATAAACTATACGAAGTAAAAACTTATATTTATATTATGAACTTGAAGATTATTGAAGACAACGGGTAAAATAATTCCATTACTTTTATTATTGATTGAAATCATTCTGTAAAAAGTTTTCATTAAATTAAAAATGAATATTGACAAGTGATACTGACACATGATAATCTGACTTGCAGAACATTCCAATGTCCATTCAGAGGGTTTAACAGACACTATTTCGGTTCTATTTTTCAATATTTCCATTCTTATTTATTACAGGCAAATAGGTCAGGTGACATGAGCCCCCGCCGGGAGTCGAACCCAGACCAAGCATTAATTCTATGAATGATGCTTGTAGCACACCTCTGTACTACAGGGACTTGGAAATGACCATTTGTTGAAAGAAAGACTTTTAACAAACCGAAACATTGTCTGTAAAATGACAATAAGGATACAAAGTGGGTGGTTTATTGCTTGGGAAAGTTTGGCGGGTTGTCTTGTCGGCAGGAAAAGTAAATTCTCTGTGGATTTTAGTTGGAATCATATTTCTTATTGGGAAGTCTGATATTGGTTTGCGTCTCCTGGTCTCGTTCTGTGTCTCTTTTGTTAAAATTGAAGTTATAAATTATATAAAAACACCGACGGATTTCGGATTGGTTATTGAAAAATTCGTGGTTTATTTTATTTTTGAATGCATAACGGTGGTAAATTGATAATTTTAAGTGAAAGTTTATAGAGAACGGAAAACTGCCACATTTTACGTTCTTTGGCATTTTAGTTGTTTTCCTTGGCTCTTGTGTATTTTGTGTGTTTTGAAGTTCTGGTTATTTCTCCCTCACATTTCGGTCATTGGTTTATATCCGCTATTTCGTTTTAAATGACTCATAATATAATATTGAATGTCTTACTTTAAAATACTATTAACTTCAGTGTTTATTCATTTCCTTTGCACATTGCGTTTTCACCAAATACTGGGAACCGAAAATTAAAACATAGAAGATATTCCATATAAATTTAAAATTATATATATTGAAAAAGAAAGAGAGAGAAATATTGTATAAGAAGTCATTTCTAATCCATTAACATTGGAGAAAAGAAAAAAGATGAATGCATGCATGGTAAAACTTATTTTGTGTGTGACTTCTGGAAAATGATTGTTATAAAAAGTTAGTAAGCATATAACCGTAGAGTTCCTATTGTACTGTGAATTAAAAAAACAGGTTACAAGGAAAATAACAATATTACTTAGTTAGCCCTGAAACTTATTTTTCCACATGCCAACTGTTTTTTTTTCCTGTGATATATTTTTACAGTTCAATTAGAAATATATAAAAGTCAATCTATAGACTTGTATAGGATCTTTATTTATCCCCCAGAAAATCAAACGTTTATCAAACCATACTGAAAGTGGTTGTAGCGAACCTCTATGTGTATATCTTCAATATTCCACATTTGAACACAACCTTATTAACGTCACAGTAACTATTATAATATTACTTTTTTTTTTCGAAGCTACTTCTTCCACCCGAAAGTGTGCAGCAGCTATTCAAATATTTCAGATGGAAATAAAACTGTGAATGTGATGATACAATTGCCATCATCATAAGAACAATTCCACATTTTAATAATAATCATGGGTTTAATTATTTAGCAGATTACAAATAAAATAATGTCCGTAAAATAGCAATTTAAAGAGAAATTACACTGGATTATTGAAGTTATTTCATAATGCTGATATAAAAAATAATGTTCCTAATTAAAACATTGTGTTTTTATATTGCAATATGATTTTATCGTAACTTCACCTGTGCCATCTGTTGTCAAAATCTATTATTATTGTATAGTTGTGGCACTAGGAGAATTAGTTCGTAAGTACTGATCTTAAATTTTTTAAATATATTACGGTCGTAAATAATTTACGAATGCTGTTGCAGGAAATAGTGAAACTTAATATAATCACTATTATTTCAAAATATGAAGAGTATTATGAACAATAGGTAGTAGGTTTTTGTTGTACCTGTTGTCATCATGCACCAAAAAATTAACTTATATTTGTTTTTGATTAGGGAAAATTAACTTATATTGTTTCTTGTGGTTGAGGATTAAGGTCTTTTTTTAACATTTATGTAAAGATAGTATAATAATTTAACTTCCCCCCTACATTCAGTCTAGTAATAGTCTATAAGTAAGACTTACTAGACTTAAAACTGCTATCAGAGAAAATAACAATAAATATACGAAATAATACTGAATGAAACTATACAAACGTAACAACTCCATTTAAACTCTCAAACAATAATATTGTCTACCAGTTTCCCCATTTCTTTCATATCAAGACAGGAACGAAACTATAAAATCCATATACAAGAACAATTTTTGTTTGTAACCCAAACTAAGTTAAATTGTTGTGACTTCCGTCTGGAGTCTTTGGTATATACCCTCAAATGTTTCCTTCCTTTAACAATCGTCCATGAAAGTGCAAAAGCATCGTTTATTCTCACAACTGTCACAATAAACTGGCTGTACGACTACCTCTTGCACCGATCAAAACCACGATCATAAAACTTTTATATCATCTTTATATTCTTGACAAAAGCTGGAATGTGCTACTTTTTTCCCTCGAAGCGGGATTCCTCAACATTTATTTTTCCCTCAAATTGAAACAAAGGACAACAAAAAAGACGTTCCTTCAGAAAAAATCTTACCAATAAAATAATGCGAGATATCTCGATATTGCCATGATACAAATATATATACGTTCGCATCCGAACATTACATATATATTTCCTTTTTTCATCAAATATGCGCAAGCGTCTATATAGATTCTTCTATATAAGTTAAGATTTTGTATTTCTAGAGTATAAGAAATAAAAAAAGGAAAGTAAGAGAAGTCATGATTTTCATTATCCTGTCAGTTTCTTTCCCAGATGTCACAGAACGATGGTACATGAAAAAGAAATGACTTTGAAATATGGATCTGTTTCGGAGTACTAGAGTAAGAAAACTGATTCCAACAACTCCAACAATTGGACATTTCAAACGTAATTGAAATATTATACAAGCACAAAACGGAGGAAAGAGAGAATGATCAAACTTGGAAGAAAGTTATACTGTATATATAGAAGATATTGATTCAATTTATTGCAGATTTATTTCTAAATGCTTATAACAAAACTGGTTCAATTCTTGTTTCTCTTTTTATGAAATACTTGTATTTATGTCCATCATTAAAGTAGTTGAGTTTATAAATTTGTCTTTTTTTTTATAAACAAACGGTTTCTTATTTAAAATTGTGATTTTAATTTTAAGAAAAATTAGACTAAGAAGCGAGTTTTGATGTAAATATCTGACTATCTATTATATATAATATGTTGTATAAATTCTTGGACAATTCAAATATTATGTTCAATAATTTTATGAAAGCGGTTTAGTGTAGGACAGGTAATAACTACTGAAATATTATGTGAATGAACTATTATATGACTGGAAGGTCAGGGCTGACCAAAATATTGCATTATTCACATACTACTATCAATTTTTTTTACATGTTATTTAAATAAGAAATGTAGTTGTGATTTGAAATAAGAGTAAATTCGGAAGCCCAAATTTTAGTAGTTATAAAGATTTCCCAATGTTATAAGAAAAATGATTGGAATCAAATACTGGTATTCTGGTAGATCGAATTTCAGGCTGATTTAAACTAAATTTTTAATGATAGATCTGTATCGATATTAAAGTTTATATTAAAGCCGTATTTTTTTCCAGCGGGAAGCCCCCTTTTCCAACACGACTTATTGGTCTCTAGGGAAAGCAAATAGAATAGAGGACAAAGAAAGTCAAACGGGATCTGTGTGTTGGAAATTGCAGCTCCCCCCTGAAAAAAAAAACTATAAAAAGTACAGCAGAGTGCTGAATATATAAGCACTATTGTGTGTGTTCATATCTACGTACATACGCTAGTACTATATAGTCGGTGATAGCCTATCTACTTATGTTGTGTGATTCACTATTATCATTACTCTTTTGATGTCTTTGAAGACATGTAAATGAAATAAGATTTAAATAAAAAGTAATTGTTATAAATAGTACTATAGTGAAGCTGTATAGTTAAACTGAATGTGTAAAATATTGTGAGGTCATGACGAAAGTCAACAATGATCGCATCCCCTGACCAAACAAATTTTGCTTCTGATTATTTTCATCACAACTTCATGGAGACAATGAAATTGTAGGAAAATATATTTATTACTATATGCAGAAGTGGAAGAAACACAATATCAAAAGCCACTGGAGCACTAAGCATCATAAACAAACCACTCTCAATACTGTATACCGTACATCCACGTGGGGGAAAACTAAAACGTCAACAATACAACCACTGTCTCTCTAGCGTTTTTCCCTCTCCACAAATTATAATCTATCGCTTCCCTAAATATTAAATTTGCTTATGTAGATATACAGCAAACAATTTTGTAGCGAATCAAGTGTTTTCTCTTGTGTATAATTAGTATAGTGGACGAATGTAAATGGTGTTGGACGGGCAAGGGTGTTGTGTATATCAAATGTGACATATCACTACCAGAGAGACAGAGACAGTGAGGATAAAGTGTCAACGTGGAAAGTCTTAAGCCACGTCGATCTGAAGCAATATGAGCCCCCTTCTCATTGCAACATCCCATTAAGTAAACAGGTGTATTGTACATTACCTTAATGGCTTCTAGAGTAGCTGCTCGCCACTAATTACATTTGGTGTTAATTATAGGAACATGGAAAAGGCAAAGCCACTGTCACGATGGGAAATATGCTACAATATTTAAAGTTTTGCAACTGCGCGACTTCCAAGAGGAAACGCCTTCAAAATAAACAATTCAATGGGAATATTAGGATTATTGGGAGTTTCATTTACAGCTTTTCAATGAGGAAATTTATGAGTTGGTTCAAGTGTAGTTTAGGTTTGTAGTTTTGGATAAATAATGAGAAACGTTGGGTTAGAATCTGAGATAGGAATATTCTCGCTGGGGGAAGGGGGATTTTCACAGCAGGGAATTGACGTAACAATATTTTCGAGTTGAAATATATTCCTAAAAATTCGTTCATTTTCTATAAAAATGATAATATTTCCAAATATTATTTCGTTGTAGATAAAAATAATGTTTTTCTTTAACAATGGTTTATTATAGTATTGATATATTTTTATTTGAGTCTTGATCAAAAGACTCCTTTAAAGATGCTTTTTATGTAGTACTCCATATAATATTCACCGATTAGTTGTCCGTTTATATTTAGTTCCTATGAGTTACTGTTTTTAATTCTCATATGCATTATAGACTTTATAGTAAACATAATACAGGTATTAGTGCTGCTACGAATTTGAGATTGACTCGAATATTAAAAATTCTAAAGGTGTCTTTCACACAAAATAATATGCAATGAAATACAAAAAAATGTTTTAAACTGATGGGATTTTAGAGGTGTCTTCCATATAAATGTTTCATATAAACGTTCAAATAATTAATTAGATTTTTTTTCGCAGTCATTATATGATATGTAGTCTATGTATTCAATAATAATATTCCAGGAAAATGCATTGAAATTAAATACTTCTGATAAACTCTTGAATGTAAATTTTGAGATGACATATATTAAAAAATAAGTTACAAAATAAACAACTATCACAATATTAGATAATAGTTTTGAAAATTTATTGCTCAATATTTCAACCGTTATTTTTCGTAAGATACATTTTCACAGTTTAATTATAAATACAGGGTGATTATAACGTAACTTCACTTTTGATGTATGAATTATTTTCATTGCGCAAAAATTTAAATGCTTAGGCCTTACTTGGTATGAACGGAATCATATAAGAACATGGGGTTTATTGCTGAATTTAAAAAGTTACATTTTTTTTTCAAAATGGCAGCTGTTTCTTCCATAAAAAACAGAAGCCTAATTTCATAAAGAATCTCTTATTTGCAACGTCGATGGAAATTTAATTCATAAAGTTAGAACGCTAATAACGCCGTATTGTGAACTTTGATAAGATGTAAATAACTCCTCAAAGTTCTAGAAAAACTTCTCCAGTACATTCATCGCAATAATTTTAAATTGATGATGATGTTCTTATCTAAATACACTGAGGCTGAAGTAACTTTACTTATTGTGTATTTGGATATATGAAATTCGATAACTTCGAAAACTAAATGCTCTAAAAGTACTCAATGGATTTTCTGAAATCTTGAATACTGTTTTATATATATTTCAGGCTAATTATAGTACAATATCAGTTGAGAAAGTTCAAAAATAAAGTTTTTCTCAAATTAGAAACCTGAAATAGGTTGTTATTATTATTAGAAGAAAATGGCCGCCGTTTCGAAAAAATGGAAACTTTTTTCAATAAAGTAGAACAAATAGTCTTACTCTCTTACAACTCCATTAATACCAAATATGTGCTATATATTTATTGAAAAAAAAAAAGCAATATATGGAAGTGAAGTGACTTTATAATCACACTATGTATAATAATACACTGCGTAAATTCTTGATAATAGAACATCAAGTGTAAGTTAGTCATTTTCTTAAACCTTACCGAAAATGTATGTGATGACGAAACATGAACTATATCTCTATGTGTTTATCTTGAATATTCAACATTTCACGCAGTAACCTTGATAATTTTACAATAGCTATTATAATTATTGCCGTATTTTTTTTTTTTTTTTTTTTCAAGCCGCTTCTTTCACCAGAAGGTGTGTAGCAGCTATTCAAATATTTCAGAGATTAACATAAAAACGTACTATAAAGACGTAGTTAGTCATACAAACAATTCCACATTTCAATGAAAAGCATGATATTTTTTATTTAAAAGAGTACAAATAAGATATTATCTGTAAAAAGTCAATTTTAAAGAGAAATTACACTACTAGATTATTGGCGGTGTTACATAATGATATAAAAATAAATAATGTTTTTAGTTAAACATTTCTGTTTTTATACCTACAATATGAATTTGTCTTAGCTTCATGTGTGCCATCTATTGTCAAATTTTATTATTATTTTATATCACTCTGTGGTACTCTGAGAGTTAGTTGATGACTGAGATCAAATATTTAAAATTGTCAAATATTTAAAATTAGGCATTTACGAATGCTATTGCAAGAAATGGTAAAATTCAATATAAATAGTTTTATATAAATATCCCTAATATCGTTTTTCGCATACACCGTAACATTTTTTTTAGTTCACTTTCTTTGCGATTGCCGTTTTTTTTAACGTTTTAATGACTATTTATCACTTGACATTTTTGTCGTATTAACTGTAGAATGCTTAAAATCGTAGGAAGATATCGTTTTATTAGCTGAGCAGACCTCCTCATAAAATATTTCAAATAAATATAATTTATTATAAAAAATTGTGATACATAATTTTTGTTAAAGTATGCAAAATTATTTAGAATTTCGCTAAAATAGTCTAAATGTGCTAAAATATTTAAAATCACTGCAGATATTATTTAAATTAAAAAGCATTGTTGTTGCCTAGTGTTCTCCAGAAAAGATGTTTTCAAAACTGAAGCAAAATCGAACTCAATGAAAAGTTATTGGGAAGTTGAATAATCGATTGCTTTTATTTCAGACTCGTATAATTTTTGAAGAAAATTCTGGAAAAAATATCACATAGTTGCGTGTATTATTTTAAATTATCACTTTTCGTTAAGTTATATTTTTTGGTACTTACATTTCCTGTTGTTACTATAAATCTATTAATTTAATACAATATATATATATATATAAATTATGATATTTTTCTGAAGATGTGTATATCTCTAAATTATTATTTGCTCTATTATATACCAACGGCTGGTGTTGTAATATACTAATATTTTGGAAACAACTGATGGATAAAATTCAGTCAAGAACATAGAAACAAGCTATCTAAATGAAGAGATTGATCATCTCAACAAAATGTGATTACTGTACAGAAACTGATCTAGATTCTCAGTTAAAGCGATACAGGGTATCTATAAATACCTTTACAATTCATTTCTTAATAATGTGAAAACTAAAACAGATGGAATGAAATTGATTATTGCATAGTTTTCACAAACTCTCAAAGTGTTATTTTCATCAGTAAATATTTCTTTACATTCATTATATCATTGCCTGTAGCATATTAGCCTGAAATTCACGTTCTTTAACATCAGTACATTAAATCCTCATGATTACATCACATGTATATAAATATAATTTTAATATTGATTGCCTCTGTCATTATTGTAT
>JAQIWE010001446.1:0-15858 GCA_034698565.1 Campodea plusiochaeta
TTTCTGAGAATTTTTTCTATATACTTCCCTATACCTATCTCTAGCCGTTTAGGAGTTGTTTCACGCGACAGACGGACGGACGGACGGACAGACGGACGGACATAGCGAGGACAATAGATGCTATCTGCGCTTCGCTGCAGGTCGCATCTAAAAAGGTTTATAGTTGCCTGTATACCATTCATTTATTTTGAAGAACAAATTAACAGTAGCCTACTATGTTTAAAACCATCCTCGGAAATTGTACTACTAATAATTAATGTATACTTGACGGTCTCTTAATTTGAATATATGACTGAAAAATTGAAATCAACAATAGGAGGAAATCGATGTATCGTATCTATCTTTCATTTCTTAGTGATTTTCATCACTGCTATTCTATATTATGTTTGTAATGAACCCCAGTTTGAATATATATATTCGACTTGGGTCGATGCACTTTATGATTGTAATGACAGGAAATGGCAACAGTGTTTTGAATATAAATCACGTTTTCACTTATAAATAAACAATGAGTTAAACTATCAATATATAGATATGTCCAACATATTAAGAAAATTATTATTATTAAAATTTCCCTTTAATTTCAAAACTGGATATAATTTGAGTGATAAACACATGTTCTGAATATCTTCCAAACACTGTCAGCTGTTGAAATATACAAACCAAACACTTCTTTAGAGAAACGACGGAAATTATCGACGTTTTCTCTCAAATGCGTGAAGGTTATTGTTGCTATATATCCCCCAACTAACTACATTCAGAGATCATTCAAACAAATAATACAGTATTACATGCTTCATATATAAATACCTTTCATTAGCTTGACTTGAATGTCTTTGTATATTAAAGTTTTGGTGACATGGTTTTATATGTTCACTGGTTACGAATTCACTCGTCGGTTATATCACTGCTGGGCACGAGAATGACGTCACAACGTCGAGTATCGTGTATCGAAACGTCGATCGATATAGTAGACGACATTTTGGAATAGGGCGGTGAAGGCGGGAATTCATTTGACCTATATTTCTCGTACATTTTCGACATGCTTGCTTTAGTTACTTTGCTCTGACTTTGGTTTACGTACATGAAGTATTTCCAAATTATTGGTAATCTAATTTCTTGGGTGAAATAAAGCGTTTCTCTGGTTACCCAAAATCAAGAAATTCTTTATGTTTCAAAAGTCATCAGAACAGGTTAATTCAAAAATAAAAGTATGTGGAACTGAAGGAAACTTACTCAAATGATACAAGACTTTCATAATTATGTTTATTTACATATATTATCAAATTTAGTAGTATAATTGTTATTGTTGTTATCTACACGATGAGAACAATTTGATGGCTTTTCTGAAGAAGTTAGTTGTCCACTGGATAAAGAGACCTTTGTATATGGCCGTACCTCGCACCAGAGATTAGTCTACAAATAACACTATATGTATTATAATGCTGTTATAACTTATAACATTTTCCAGTGAAATATGAAACAGTATAACCATAATTATATGTTCATGTTTTAAAGGTTCTTATCTCAGGCAATAAAAAATAATTTTCCAGTGAATTTCATCAACTCATCTCAATATAAATAAATAATAAATTTTCCCAGATTCCACCACATATTACGAAACATTTATATATTATACCCTGAATAAGATACTAAAAGATGTATATAATATTCTTTCCTAATTCCTTTAATGTTCAATGAAATATATGGTGTAATAAGGATCATGCCCGTGGGAGCAAAAGAACAAAAAACGAGTGTTTACGTTGGTATCAAGCTTTTTCGAATATTTTAAATATCAAACTTAATCTACCCATTATTTTAACGCATAATGATAGTTTATTATTATTTCTATAGTTTAATTACTGAAATAATAAATAAAAAGTAAAACCCTTACAATTTAAAAATAAAGTTGAGTGCTGCATCACAGAATAACGTGCGTTAGCTTTTCTGTGTTGGCATAACAAATTAACAATGTAAATGTTAGATGGAAATACTTTGTAGTATCCTGACTGCTATGAAACCTGAGTGCCTCTCTTGTTGCATACGCTGACTACTCTTCAAGGTTTTACCAAGTTGGTGTCAGAGTTATTTTCTAGTTGTTGCTTTCGTTAATCGTTATATAGTCAGGGGTCAGTCCCCTCTACAGGTGGGCTGGGGTGGACCCAGGCCCATCCAAAATATGTTATGCCCACCCATATAAAATAATATAAAACTTTTAAAAATACATAAATTAAATACTGCAGTAATTCGCTCAATCACATTTCTACTATTATTTTATTTCGTTAACATGTTGCGAGAATCATTTCAAATATATCTAATTTTCATAAAGTAAACACTTAAACTGTTCATATTCAAAAATCCGTCAAGTTTCTGACAATATGCTGACGGTTTTTAAATTACAACTTCATAATCTACTCATAAATTTAAAAAAAAAAAAAAATGAAGAAGTAATATTGAAAATCGAAATTATCCGATGTTCTATAACAAAAATACTTCGAATTTTATCATTTTTATTAAAAAAAATGTTAAAAAAAGTGCAGTACTTTGATTATTTGTTGAGTTATTGGAAAAAAAGAATTTGTACATGATCCAATGTTATTCTTCAATTCTTATGACGTTATTGTTCATTATACAGTTACACTCTTTGATTCACAGCTCAAGAAATATTCAAAGCACTGCATAGTCTTTGAATCAAAAGGGAGGGAAATCGCGCCCGGGCTTCGCCCTTGCAAAAATTTGATATTGTATTAACTAGTTGCAATGTCACCTGGAAATAAACTAAAAGAACTTCTTAAAAATAATAACATTATTAACATTTTACTGTAAAAATAAATTACAAAAATTATGGAATTTAAAGTGCCCACCCTTTTTACGGTGGTTTGGGCCCGTGCCCACCCAAACAAAAATGTATGGCTACGGCCCTGTCAGGGGTAGTGTCAGAGGGGGATCTCGGGGAATATGACCCCCCCCCCCCGTCGGGGAAGTCTTGACCCTCTGTCGGGGCATACTCAAAAACTTAATTTCATCGTCGGGGAACAAAATAAAGTACTGGAAATATCCTATAGATAGTATTGATATAAACCCTAAAAAAGTAAAAATTTCGTAGCCTTGCTGCTTGCCATTTTCCTGCATTTTATTTTATTTTCAGTATAAATTAAACTTGTAGAGAATGCTTCTTTGCTGAGATAAGTTCTGAAAAATTATTTGTATGACGGTGAACTCTCTGTTATTTATTTTCTTAACCTGGAGTATGGAAGTCGTATGAAAACATGATTTATACTATATATTAGTTTTGAATATGACACGAGTAAACTTATTATGGATGACATACAGAAATGATAAAACTTTAGAAATGATAAAGCAAATAGATTGGTAATTAAGTGATTTCTGTTATAAATATAGAACTTTCTCGCAAAATAATAGGTGAAAAATGTGTAAAAAACAATGTCCCCAAATTTAGTTGTATCAGAAAAATAGCGAAGTTATTACTTGATCATTATACCAGTAGTTACTACAGTCAAGTTGTAATGCAATAGAATTGATTGCAACAACATCAGTCGTAGTTGTGGGACTTTTAAAACGGTTTGTAGCTTACTGTAGTAACTACTGAACTACAGTAAGTGTAAACCACTTGCACTTTTTACTACTATGGTTTTACAAATAAGTTTACAATAGCCTTGTCCCAATCAATAAATTGCGGTTCGTATCGGCTTCTCTGAAAAAATGCCACTCAACTCGCAGTCACGATAAGTCTTCAATCGCTGTTATTAAAAACTTCAACCCTCCGAAGTTATTTTCCAACTACCGGTATTCCTCGAAGGGAACATTGTGAACTCTCCCTCCTGAAAATGTTTAAGAACTCTTCTTTAGTCTTATACCACATTTCCAATCCTAAGTACCTGTAAATTTCCTTAGATATATGGCTTACTCTTATATTCAGTGCACTAATATATAAATAAGCTTTGATTTTTAATTAAGAGATTTGCTAGTTAAGAAATAATTGAGTAGTCTGTTGCTCAGGAAAGCAGAATGGCAATATACTGCTGGTAATCAAGATGAAGAAAATATTTACTATACGGAACAATTCCACATCTTTATAATAATTTCACTTGCCACAACTTTATTGGTACTTTACACAATAATTAGAACTAGACAAATGAAACCAAATATTTTGTATCAATATATCTTTTATTTTTATACAAGTCGTAACATACATAGTAATAATACACCCCTCTTATAAAGTTTGTACTGACTCCATTAGAACTCACATTATTATTGTTAGTAATATAAACGTTTTCGGAATACAAAATATTATATGATGTTAATACCACCAAAAACAAATTGAAAGTACATACTGCCTAAATGCAAAAGGCCCTACTAAAAAAATAATAATATACATCTACAATAAACGCTAATGTAACCAGACATTTTAACGTTTTTAACTAATAATGATGCATTGTCCGTGCACAAAATAAGGCCACAACCTTCAGAGTTAAATAAACATTTATATACAAATAATACTTTGGAGAGATTCTATATTATTGCCCCAAAAAAACAACAGTAAGGCCTAAAATCTATTTCGCAAACCCTGTTTACATCCAGGCCTCTTAGAATATAAATAACATTTATCACAATATCTTATACAAACAGCAAAAAAAAAAACAGTTTCCTACATTTTGATAATAATAATGAGCTATCACAAAAAAATGGCTGTGTGGGGTATTTACTCCACCTTAAAAATATACAATTCTGAACAGATCTATGAAAATAGTAAATATATACAAAACGTTTATTACTATATTTCTCTTGTTTGAGGCTGTTCCGTAACAATATAGTTCAGTAACAACAGAATATGTTTTAGTCACTGTTTCTAACCATGGTGCTTTCAAACATCGTACATGGATTCTATATCAGTTTCGTACATCTTTTCCGTTACACTACGCTTCAATTTCATGGTGGGACCTAAAGAAAGAAGAATAGTATTAGGTCAGTGTATACTATAGAAATAAGATGTTTTGTAATTCACCACATTGTATATTTCTCTTTCTAGGAAATGTTACTTTTATTATAAACAGTTTATTAAAAATTTCATCAAAAGAATTATTTATATCAACATTTGTTTTAAAAACATTAGTTGTTTTAAAAACAACAGATCTGACCTCTAAAAATTGTAAAGTCATTTCTATATTCAATTATGTTATAACATTCTACAGTATTAAATGTATTATGACATAACGATCTTTGGAATATTAATTATTAAGTTATAGAACTTTTCCTGCAGTTAAATAATACTAGGGCCAAAAGCCGTACTGGTATTATTTTTATTATAGGAACATTTCCAAAATATAAATTTACAAAATTATCAGAAAATAAAACAAAGTCTATTTCACGCTATAAATATTTAAAATAAGAATATTTTAGAAAATGAGAAAAAAAACTATACGAGATAACTTAAACAATGAAGTAAACAAACAATGAACTACGTACCTAATTCTCCTCCGGGAATGGAGAAATCCTGTTTGAGTATTACAAATTTCTGTACTCTCTGAGCATTGGAAATAGCATGAGTATTTGCTCTATTGATACCATCCTGAATAGCTTTGTAGACTGCTGGATCTTTCTTTTCAATTATTTCTGACACTGTGTTTGCATCTGAGCCTATACTTCTACACCATTGTTTACAACCAGGGGTTAATGTGTCTAAAGGTGCGCCCTCAGAATCCATGTCCGTCTGTGGAAGATGGAACAATAAGTAATTGTTAGAACTCTGTGCATATTTCAATATTTGACAATGTTGAATCTTCAATTAAGCCTGCTTTAGAGCACATGAATATCTGAAACAAGCCTTCTTTTAAATGCAACTTTCTTACAGTACTAATAGTATTAAAAGAAAAATGTATTTAAATTCTTACTATGGTAACATTAGTACATTCTAAAATTATTATGTAAATAAAGTTTTCCATGCTGAAAAAATAAGCAAAACAATTGATCCAACATATTAAAAATCACTTAAATCAGCTATGTTCATAAAAGAATGATAAAGCACGGTAACAAAAGAAATTTCGAAGCATTATTGGTATTTTAATTTTTAAGAAATCTTCCCAAAACAATAAAAAATTCATTTTACTTGAAATTGAAACAAGCTAATCCTATACTTCAAAACAAGCAAATAAAAAATATGAAACATAAAATTTCGAACTGAAAAGAATAGTAGGCCTACAGAATCATAATACTGTATTAACCCAACCCAAGATATCAACTATAATTTAAATATTTAATGTACCATAGTCCATATTATTTGTTACCTTGAGTGTAACTAAGCACGATAGAAACTTCCTCTTATCTCCAATGAGCATAACGTTACTTAAAGCTGATAACTCTGACTTTATGAAATCTTCTATCAATACGGGAGGTACATTTTCACCACCAGCTGTGATTATAAGCTCCTACAAATACAAGAAGAAATAATAAGATAAATAATAAATAATATCTAACAAGTACAATAGAAATTAAATGGTTGACTTTGTATTGGAAAAATAAATTAAGAGCAAGAAAAACATGTCACTCCTTTGAAAGCATCTAATAAAGTAGTCATAATTAAAAAAATACTGGTACAAATTGTCAACTTTTGAAAAACGAAACTGACGTAACGTTACCATATTCTCGAAGACTGGCTGCAAATATTTTTTATCGGAATACCTTTTTGGTAAGTTGGTACTTAGTACACAAGTAATTTATAAATAAAATAAAAGAACAGAAACTAAGTAGGCTAAGTAGAATAAGCAAATCATATATTAATAGGCTAGGTCCAGTAAATGTGTCTTTAGGTTCCGGTTCCCCATATTTTTAATACTTTTCATTAACGAATCAAAATGGAAAACAATGGTCAATAATCCTACAATGTTTGAAAAAGGCATGAGCTAATAAATGTTTTTGGACATGTAAATAAAATACTATATTAGATTATTAGTTACCTACATATTAAAGAGGGAATAGTAAAAACAGGATAACCTACATAATTGACACTTTGATAGGATATTTATACTGTTTTCTTACATATACTCATTTTCCTCTAGTAGTCTATTTATTTTAATTATTTTACAATATAGAATGTAATTATTAAGACATTTCAATTATTGTATTATGAAATTTAACAGCTTTATACAAATTGAGAGATTAAAACAAAATACTGTACGAAGATACATAAAATATAACTTTCTAAATTGTACTGAATGTTCTTACCTTAATTCTCCCTGTGATATACATGTATCCATCTTCTAGTTTTCCAATATCTCCAGATCTTATCCATCCTTCATTGTCCATAACTTCAACAGTTTTATCTTCCATTTGTAAGTAACCCATGAATATATTACGACCCCACATACAAATCTATAAGAAAGATAAATAGAGATTAATTAAGAAATTTCACTATTATTTCACTTATTCTCCCCCTGCATATACAGTAAATGCAACAATAACAATTTAAAAATGTAATAAAGATTTGTTTATTCTTATTTTCCTGAGTTATTGTCTGTGTAAAACTATCAAATCTGAAATCATATAAGACAGAAGCTATGATCAGTATTATGCAGTAATGCTTACGGTAACATTAAAAAATATACCTGAACCCCAAAGTATGCCAACAATTTAGTTAATCAATTTGTACCAGAGTTAACCCTCTAACTAAGCAAATTTTTTGCTCCTACTGTTATATTAATTAATAAATCATAGTTTATAGAATAAGAGTGTTAATAATTCAAAAAGCTCTTATCTCAGACAGTATAGACTGATACAGCTAAGTTCAAGCTCCGAGGTTCTTTTAAAAAAATTAATGCAAACTCATTATTATTGAAACTTGAACGTAAATATTGCTTTCATTCAACTACAACTTAGAATAAAGTTATCCATCAGTAACATTTTAGTAAAATTAAAAGATTAGGCAAGTGTTAATTTAACAGTTACAACTGATAAAAAAAGCTAATAAATAAAATTACAAAGAACTTCTCTCACCTCTCCATTTCCATCCTTATCGACATTATCTAACTTCGTCTGACATCCATTTACAGTTCTACCAGTACTACCAAACCTAAATGCTTTCTCTACACAAATACAATGTGGTCCTGTAGTCTCACTCATACCGTATAACTCTCCAATGATTATATTTAAACTAGCAAAGTATCGTAGTACGTCCATTGAGAGAGGTGCGGCTCCACATAGGAAGCGTGTGCATTTGTCTAAGCCAAGAGCTTCCTTTACCTTCTTGAAGACGACAGTGTTCGCAACAGAGAAACAAGCTGGTTTATTTGTGTTGCTACGGAGAGAGAAAGAAAAGAAAAAAAATTGTTTAGTCTTTGTGATAAATATTTTATCAATAATCTTAGATGAGTATTAAACACTAGCTAGTACCTATTATTCTCAATATTTTTAAAGTTGTTTATTGTCTCCTTTTTCCTAAATTTTAATAATGATGACAATTTAAAGTTGAACAAATACTTTAGTGTTCTATTTCTTACAAACAACGCTGCTCTTAGCTTTTTGAGAATTGAACCAGTCTTACTTCTATAATGAAGTTTAAAACAAAACCTTCGAAAATATACTGAAGAATATCCACTTCATATTTTTGAGCTACCAAATAATTTTGATTTATGTTTCAAAGCTGGACACTTAAATAAATTACATAGAAAGCAAAAAAAATGTAGGCTTATTCATAATTGAACTAATAAGAATTTCATAAATATGTGTTGATAAAATACTAAACTCACAGACGTATTACAAAATGCTAAAATAACAAATCAGTTCAGAAATTCCAGCAGACATTAAAACAGTTTTCTTCTAAATCTTTCAAATTATAATATTTTTCATCAGTAACAGAAATGAATATTAGGAATGATAAATATTTTATTTTACAGTTTTGAAAATGTCTATATAAGAAACTACAGTAAGCTACTATACAGACGATATACCTATAATAATGTTACATAAATTATTTTCCCCCTTACCCATTCATTTTCCTGAGTGCATTTTCCAATCCTTTAGCTTTAGCCCAAGTCGCAATTGTCTTCTTCATTCCTTTAGTTTTCTGACCAACTTCTTGCATCTTTTCATAAATCTTTTCCCATACACGTGGAACACCAAGAAATAATGTAGGATGGACTTCCTTCAAAGTGTTTACAAGGGAACCCTAGGAAATTAAAATAGAAAAGTTAAGTAACAAAATGTTATTTTAATTGGGTACTAAATGCTGCCATCTTACTATGCTGAATAACTGAAACTGTTCAATTTACTTCAGTGCAATATTTTTTTTTATCAAGGTTTCATAACAAATTAACAATTGATGTAATATGGAGTTTATAAACTACCAAGTAGATTATGTTAATATTATAGTACAGTAATATAGTTTAGATGGATTGTAAAATTGTACAAATCTCCTGCTTCAAGCTTAATATGAATTCTTAGTTAGAAAAACAAAAAAATTGTAATTCTCTTCACTAAATTTTTATCTTAAAATTAGAATGTAAGTTTAGTTGTAACTGAATTCTAAAGCACTTATTGGTAGGAAACATAATTGGTCAATCAGTAGAAAAATATTGAAAAAAAAACTGATTTTCCAAATAATATAATTATTACAAGCTAATAAGCATATAACAGTTTGTTTGTTTTAATTCAATTTGTTTCTTGTCTGTAATAATGATATGAAGACATTGAACACAAGTTACAGTATTATTTTCTACAGAGAATTTTCACTTCAAATCATTTAAAATTAACATTTCATTTTCTTTCAAAAGCTTTAAAAAAAGGGTACCAGTAAATACCAGTTTTTAAAAACCACAATTTACCTTTAGTGCATCCTTATCAGCAAAATAAACTGCAGAATTCCCTCCCATAGAGAAAAACATATCAGCGACTTGTGCTGCCACATGACTGAGTGGTAGAAAACTACAAATCCTCTCTTTACCTCTTGCAACTTCATAATATGATACCATAGCTTGTGTCATAAACACTAAGTTATCATGATAAAGCATAACTCCCTTAGGTAGGCCTGTCGTTCCTGAAGTGTATATGAGCGAACAGCATTGGTTAATTGCAATGCGTTTCATACGGTCTTCCAGGATGGAGTCGGGCTGTTGGGTGCCCAGGAACATCAGCTGGCTCCACTGGAAAATGAAGAAAATGGGATTATTAGTTTTGACTTGGAGAAATTCATTTCAATTTATCATTTACAATATTTTCAGTATAGTAAGTTCTTTTCTTTTTATTTATAAATTTTACCATACCATACTCTTTGAAATTGTTTGAGTACTTGTAATATTTATTGAGCCGTGACACCATAGGCTAATGAACAATAACATCACACGAATAACATTGTGATGGTTATAATCCCTCTTTCTCAGAAATGACTAAATACTGTACTGCATGCACTCTAGTGTCGAAAAATAAATCTAAGAAGGTGAAATTTAAGGGAAAACTATCCTATAACAAGGAACTGCTAATATACATTTTTTGTAAATTTATAGTTCTCAATAGACCCTAGAGTAAATGTATTGAATTATAGGTTATTAATTGATAATTGTTCAACTTACACTGAGTACTCCTTCATGATTAGGAGTTCCTGAATACTGTACAATAGCTTTAACATGTGGTAATTGATCACGATGTGGTAAGAATTTCATTAATTGTTTTTCATCTTCAACCACTATAATGTTTGATGTACTGTTATTAGCACAGTGAATACATGCATCAGATGAGTTGGTTGTGTAGATACCAGCGCCAAAACCACTGAGGAAGACAGAACATAAAAAAAATATTTTTATATTTCCCTTTTCAGAGACTTCTATCAGGGTACTCATAATATCAATTGTGCAAAAGTAATTTATAAACAATGACAAATTGAATATTATTATTAACAAATTTAATATAAAAATAATCATGTCTTGAATATCATTTTCACACAACTTTACAAAATATAAATCAATTTAAAATTATCAAATTTGAACTCTTAGGCCTATACGATACCTTAAAATAACTAGACTTCAAGATTACCAAAATGTACAAAAAATAATAATTTCCACTTACCCAGCATACATAGCTGCCAAATTACTGACGAACCACTCCGGTGAATTAAATCCAAGTATACAAACAGAACTAAACCTTTCTAATCCCAAATGAATAAACGCCTTAGCAACAGTCCTCACATCTCTCAAATACTGATTATATGTCCATTTAACCCATTGACCATCCCGCTTTACTGCCATGGCAATACTGTCGGGACTACGGGTTACACAACGTTCAAAGAATGTTGGGATTGAGACGGGTTTCATTTCTGATGGTGAACCCTGAGTGCGAAGTTTCACGGCACCACGTGGATGCCAGGTCTGGTACGAATCGGATGGCAGGATCTGGTCTGGACCTGCAAAAGGGGAAAAATAAGAAATTATGTATCTGGATTATTTTTGTTTTATTTTATCGTGGAAGCCCATAGCCTGAGATCTTTGATTCATATTCAAGAAGGCTCTATACAGAATTATAGTAATACAGAATTATTCCGTAAATTTTCAAGTTTATTGTAAACTCATTTTCAAACGTGTTTAAAAAAGAGTTTATTACAATAACTTGAAAATTTACGGAATAGTTCTCATTACTGTCTGACGACGTGAGTATAGAGCCTTCTTGAATATGAATTTCTTGTTTTATTATTAAATATTTTTTGTCATGGAGTAATTCTTGATCTTCTTTAAAGGTTTGAAATTGTTTATTTATTATGAGCTACCTAAAGGTTTTATAATTACATTGCAGAAAGAAAATTCACATGGAAATTATAATTACATCTGGTGCTGTAACAAGACTAACAACTAACATACATTTTAGTCCATATTTTTAATTTAAAAATTAGATGAGCTTCCTCATTTAATTATTTAAATTTACTGTCACAAACTTTTGCCTAATATTTTTGTTTTAAATACAATTCCCATATAAAATACTTTATATTTTAAAAATAGATTCATGTTACCTGAATTTATTATTTTCAAGTAAATATACACAATTTCTAATAATACATTTTATATTATATTTCTACATCCCTAATTAATATAAAAATATCTCATAACTATCATTTCCCTAGCAATGTGGTGCCATAAGATATTATTTTTATACTTTTACAATGTTTTTATATTTTATAGATAAACAGTAATAATATTCCCTGTGAATAATCGAGTGTTAAAATGTATAGTCAAGGCTATCTAGTATAATACCACAAGCTTACTTTCTTAGAAGACGATCAAGGCAAACCACCTTAAGAAAAACCTAATAAGTAATAGCATACGAACCACAAAATATTACGTTTATTACTAATAACTAATGAAGTACTACCTTTTTAATAAGAGTTCCATATCAATAAACTAAAATATCCTCTCAACATTTATTTCATTTTTTATAATAAAGTTACTGCCAAGAATGAAGAATGTTGATAAATTTATTAACAAAACAATAAAAACAAAATAGTTGACTTTGCTTTTATAGAAAATGACGAAGAAATAAAAGCTACCAAAAAGTTTTATAATATTTATGTACCAATTCTCTGCGCACTTCTGCAATAATATTCCGTGTTGATTAGTTTCACTATAGTGTATGAAGTATAATTATTATTTTCATCTATCAATCAAAGTGGATTTCCGACTCAGTAGTATATAAAAAGCGATCTCTATAGCCCTCACAATGAATAAGCAGAAGAAAAATAACGAAGGCTATCACGAAATGTTATTATGTTCCGGTCTCTTTTCATACACATGTGCGACCTTCAAATATATACACGAACCTACATTAATGTTTGTTACAGGATCAAAAAAATTATCTTCTTCAAATTTTATGATTGTGCAGATCGTTGACTTGTTGGACGCACCTAATACGTATCTGGACGAGTACGTGGGCAAAATTTAAATACCGACGATTTGAAACTTTCGTCAATTCAATTTCAGACTTTCGGTAGCCATAAATATACGAATGATATCTACTTTAAAGATAATAACTGGTATTATTGTCTCAACTGTCTAATTCGTATTAAGTCTCACACTATAACTTTTAATCAATGTTATTATTATTAAAATATTGTCCTAAACTCCTTTACACTAGTGCAGCAGCACTAGGGCCTACCTTTTATGGAGTTATTAAAAAAAACTTAATATTTTATGTTTTACAGACCGAACTGTAGGCTAAATAATGTACATTCAAATCTGAAAATTTTACCATAAAATCTAACTTATGTTCACTGTTAAAAAAATGAATAAAAAATGGTATGTTATTGTGAAGTTATTCGATAAATTGCGCCGTTAAAATTAACTTATATATAAATTCCATATAGGCTGTTTCCATTTTGAGAGTAATTTTAAATAAAAAAATATAGAAAATAATGATACGATGTAATGAGAAAATCGGCGTTATAAAACTAAAAATAATAAATATAGCCTATTTCTATAGTGAGCATCATCGCAATTAAAATAATTCAGCGTAATCAAAATTACAGATTTACAGTACGGTGTTATAATACAAGTATACAACTAAAACATCCGTTTTTATCAGATATTATAAAATACATAAAATATAGTACAATAGTATTATTTTGAAATTTTAAGGAACATTACAAATTGACAACCTTACACAATCGATTAGACACGTACGATTTTCTCGACAATATATTTCTTTAGTTGTCCTAATTTACGGTAGTTTAAATAAAAGAACGTAAAAACTTTCGTAATAAAATTTAATCAAGCAAAAAGAAACAACAAAACATCGTTCCGAGTTCATAGTCTCCCGTCGTTGCGTAAACAATATTGAATTGCAATATTTACTCAGCACCGTCTGAAGATTATTATTTACCGACTATGCGCTTTCTTTTTATTATCAGCATGTTATTGTTTAGCAAGGTCAACAATTCGCACCTATACTTTGTCTGTATTGTCGACCTTGAGCTTTGGACCCATAAACCAGCATCTCAAAGTCTAGTGTATAATATTAAGATTGTTACAAGTTTACTTCATTAAATTACCTGTTTTAAAACGTTACATAATATTGTAATGCGAATTATAGGCTTCATACGATAATTAATGATGTTGTTTGGTACTTACAAAATAATGCAGATTAAAATATTAAACCAAGAACTTAATATAATTCAATGAATTACCTAGTGTAATAAATAAAAAACTTCAATCATTTTTCAAACTCTCGACATTTTTGCTTCAATATTATTAATACTTTTATGTCAATTATCGAAAATTATTTTAATAGAGCCTAGTGGCATTTATATCATTCCGTAGTTGACAACAATAGCTCATATAAAAATGACGAAAACTATACAGTGAAATAATAATTTAATGTTGTTCTTACCATTTACAAATAATGATGGATCCAATTTTTCCCATGCCAAACTTGGATCATTTGTTTCGGCTGGACGGACTTGTGTTATCTGCTCACTGAAAACGAAAAGAATAATAAAAATAAAAAAAATATTTATATATAGATCTATAATAGGCCTATAATTATCTTCAGTCTCGTTGTGTAATCGTTTTAAAAAAATAATAATTATTATCAGGAATAAATAAAATTAATAATCAGTTTTTCAGGGGAAGAAGTATTGAAACAGAACGATCACCTACAACTATAGGCATACAACTCCCAGACCCCGTTGGATCTGAAATCTGAATGCACTGTTCTAGTTTTTACTCCCCGTTGTATCTTAGATACTATTTTGTGGGACTGAAAAGAAGAAATATTGTAATTTTTACAGTTCGTTCCTGAAAATTTCGGAAACACATTAACAATCAGAGAAGTACTTTAAAAATTATTATTCTATTATTAAAAACAATTCAAAAATGAAATGAATTATGTCAGACTAAAAAATTAAATCTTAATAATTACGTTCCTTAAATTTCGTTTCATGCCTAGATCTTAAATTACGTTTCTTACCTAGATGATGAATCGTCGAGTGTTTCATATTCTGGTTTTTCATTATGATCGCCATCAGCACCAGAAACGCTCGTTTCTAAAAGTCCACTTACGATCTCACCAAGTTCAACCTAAAGAAATAAAAAATATATTGTTAATATCGTAAATTTATTTGGCTAAATTTTCATTAATATAATCACTTTTGGTGTAACTCGCGTAATTCTATATTCCTCCGACACTGAAACACATGAGCAAATTTTCTCCAACATTTTTAACACTGTTCGGCAAAGCGTCTCCAATATAAAAGTCTCACTGAATTTGAACAAGTTGCAAAAATTTCTTGAGATTACGATCTAAAATGTAGACAAACACGCGAGATTTTAATAATTCACAACTTGAATAAAAGAAGAAAAAAAATCAATTGTGATAGAATAAAAGAGCAATAACATATTAGGCGATGTGAAAAATTCATTACATAATATATTTACGTGTTTAGAGAGCGAAAACTTTTGAAAAACACGGTTTGAGCAAATTTGAACACCAATAATTTATAATAGAACTAGCTAACAGAAACGACGTAAATACAATTTTAAATTATTTTATCCCAAAATAATCGCTGAGCAAGGACGACTATAGAACTCAACACTTCTTACAAAATTATATACCCTAGGCCTATATAAAATAGTTTTACAAACCCAGACTATTATAAATTCATGAAATGCTGACGAACTACTTTGCATTGGAAAAATAAATTAAGAACAAGAAAAATTTCGGCTCAAGTTGGACTCGAACTCACGACCTCGATCTATCCAGGATCGTAGCTCTGTAAACAACGAACTAAATTATAAACAAGTAGAATTAAACGCCATCGCCGTTAATATAGATGCGACCTTAACAGACCACTAATAATAATAATAATAATGG
>JAQIWE010001447.1:0-15852 GCA_034698565.1 Campodea plusiochaeta
GGTTTAGTCCATTTACCTATATCATTTGACTCCATTACCATAAATAACGAATTTTTAAATTGATCATATATATAATCAATACCATTTTGAATAAGATGTAGCTTGCTTGTCTCCTCATTGAATTTTGTTGTAAATATATCCCAATCACTATCTGATTGTACTTTATACGACCACTTTATATTAAAATTACTTTTAATACCCTGTGAAGGTTCATTACAAACACAATATCCCTCATGAAGCTTCAATAACAATGGTAAATGATCCGATTCATGAAAGTCATCACTAACTTGGAAAAATTTAATTTTATTCACCATCTTTTCAGATATTAAGCACCAATCAACAACACTAAACCCTTTACTGCCAATATATGTAAAATTGCCTTCTACATCACCTTCAAAATTACCATTAACCGCCACCCAATTATTTTCCACCCACTCTCTAAGAATTCTTCCCTGTTTATTTATTGTTTTATCTTTTGTTACAACTGGGTATAAACTGTATATCGTCTTGATAAAAGTGAAGGAAGTTCACTGAAATATTGACAAATAATTTTGTTTCATTTATGGATTTTTCACCCGTAATAACGGAAAACTTTAACTATAATGAATCCATGGCTCTCAGAAGCAAAAGCAGCAATAATAATTATTTATCACAAATCATTACCGAATTTTGACAAAGGCGTATAAGCAAAAAGTTTTTCTTGATAAGATTAAAAATAATATTATAAAACAATTATGAGCTTTCGTCTTAAAATTTAATTTTTTGTTTGGAAATTTTCCATTCCATTAACTTTTCCGAATCTCTTAATTTTCAGTAAATCCAATAAACATTGTATCAATTTTAAATGCTGATTAAACTAGCGCATTAAATAAAGTTCCGAACTATTTATTTACTTTTAGTTTATTAATATATAAATTATTTTGAAATCTTGTGGAATCAAATCTCGTACAGTAATCCTCAAAAAATAATGTGCATTAATTAAGTAACAATAGTAGCCTATATTTATAAATAACAATGTTATTGTTTTAAAGTCGCTGAATGTTTCTTTGAGTCAGCACGTAGGCAAGTACAACTATTGTAGATTACATTATTATTATGGTACTGAATTAAAGCTATCAACAAGAAATTATTGATGATAAAAATTGTCAATAAACCTTTTGATACTTTAAAGTAAGCGGCTTTACATTTTCAGTTATACAAGTGTTAATATTTCTCGTATAAGAAGTACGATGAAAATAATAATAATAATTATTATTATTTGTATATTTTCACTGAGATTGTCTCTGGAAGTTGGTACAAGTAAGTATAAAATTAACAATGAATGAATCCAGTTAGTTTATTATACTCTATAATATACGGAAGCTGTGACATAGATTTACTACCACTGAGAATCGGTAAAAACTTCAATAATTCTTTATTAATTTTTAGTGAGTCAATTATTACGATTATAATGTTTTCTAAAAACAGCAATTTTCAGAATCTAGTTTTCTGAAAATGGGCCAAGGTCAAAAACAATCAAAGATCTGATATGAACATGAATAAATGGGCTAATATTGCAATTTTTCACTATGTTATTTCCAAATTTGCTTAATGGAGAGGAAAAAAAGGAACCACTATGCGCTACTTAAAAAAAATTAAGATAAACTCAAGAACAGTAGGTTGGACAAAAACTCAATTGTATAATTTTTCATTCTTCAATAATGTAAAGGAAATAAAATCACGAAGGGGAATTCCCTAACGACTAACCAAACCAATAATATTCTAGTTTTTCATATCAGTATCAGTATTAATAACATTAGGTTTCGTTGAAACAACTGTTTCTCTGAAAACTAGATGCTGCTACTATGTAGCGGGATGGTTACTTTTTCATAGCTCCTTGTTTGTGTTTTGCTGCAGCCCACACCCATTGTATTCCTCCATTTTTGGTGAGTGAAGCTATATAGGAACTACTGTGGGGTTAGTGTAGATTAGGTTAGGTTAGGTTAACTTATTCACAGGCGCGGATCTACGAGGGGGGGGGGGCTAAATGGGCTGTTGTAACTCCCCTGAGGGAAAGAGAAAGAAAAAAGAAGGAAGAGAAAAAGAAAAAAAAAAGGAAGACAAGAAAGGAATTTGTGTTTTATTTGATAGAATTTTGACAAAAAAAGATGAAAAAAATTCCTAAAATAAGGGAAGTTCTTGAAAAAACTTTGATTTTCTCTAAAACTTTGTATTACGCCTATAAATTATTACAGAAATACTGATATACAATTTAGTACACATTAAAACAAAAATAGTTACTCCATTTAATTAAATTTAATGTATTTGCGTAACAGAATGAGTGAGTGATTCAGATTTTTTTCATCTATAACATGAAGTGGGAATACTTTATTGAAGTAAATGGTTGAAACCTCTCAGCTAATTGGACCAGTGCAAATATTGTATAGCGTTCAAAAATTCAATATTTATGGCGTATTTCAACTCACAAGTTTAAATCGTCATTTATTTCACATCAGTCAATTTTTTCAAACACAACTATAATCTGTTCTGTCTTTAGTTTTAAAACAGACTAAAACTTTCCAGATGTTTCTGTTTTGTTTACAAATAATTTTACAAATTCTACCAATAATATGTTCAATAATTGAGATTAAGGAAGAACGACAAGATAGAATTAATTTCAAATTCTTTATTGAGTTACTTATTTTAGAACTGAATAATTCATCTGAAAATGTAACATTAATGTTTACATGTTACACAGAACTCTTGTGTTCAGAATTTTCTGAATCACTTCAATTAGTTCACACAACAATAAGAAATCCACTCAGAATAGTTGATGTTAACAATAGTAAGGTAATTAATGAATTTGTAACAAAATACAAAAATAATGGCTTAGATTTGAATAAATATATATCTTCAAATTTAAAAAGTTTCACTAAACAAAGATCGAATACTTCTGAAATTATTATAATTTCTCCATTTGGAAACTACGACTTGAATGTTGCAATTCTTTATTTCAGTTTAACAAGTAGAAATATCAGAGGAAACAGATTTCTTGTTTTTATACCAAATGATTCCAGAGTTGAATTAACAAAAAAGCGGTTTAGAGATTTTGATCACTGGATTGCAAGACATTTGATATTAACATTCTGTTTTTCTGTGAAGGATTGCACAGTATTGGAATTTTGTTATTATTGCGATCGTGGAAAATCTGAACTTAGATCATTTGGCGACTTGCAAATTGCAGGTATTGTAAAGCATTTTAACAAAGAATACAATTTTAATGGTAAACATTTGTATTGTGGTTGTGATGAGGACACCATTGTTGGCATGTCTCCATTCTGGAAGTGTTTCAATGCAACACTTGATTCTGATAGAAACTCAGAATTTCTGTTACGGTATGGAAATATAAGGGACAGTTCAATCTTTGGGTTTACAAGTAAACCAATTATGACTTCAATGATGTACTTTACAACAATTATACCCAGCCAAACAAAGAATGCTTTTGTTCATTGCTTCAGATTATTTAGAATTGATTGTTTGTTATTGTTTTTGTTATCATTGTTTGCACTTCATAGACTAATTGTGGTAATCACTAAATTTGCCGATGGATCTACAGTTATTTTGGAATATTTAATTCGTCCACTTCTTCAATATTGTATGGAAGATGGAAACATAAATAAACTAAATTCAATTTAACTCTTTGGTCTTTCATGGTTATAATAATATTCACTGCAATATCTTCTAAAATCACTGAGCTTATGACTGTTCCAATTAAAGAATGGATTCCACAGACTTTTGAACAGTTATATGAAGCTGGTTACGAAGTTGGTTTAGATAAGTTTTTCAACAAAAAATGTTTTGATGTACCTAATGTCAATTTATGCGGCATCTCACAAATGAGAAAATATATCGATAAGGCAGAAAAACATAATTCGAAGAAATGTAATCCTGAAAGATTACTCACAGAATTTTATTCGTGTATTGTCATCAAAGATGTCGCTGTCTTTAATTATCGTAAAGATGTTACTAGTTTCTGTGATAGACCCATTATACTTCATGGTATTCCAGATTCTAAGACGAGTTTTTATTTTACTATCACCATGAGGTTTCCACTGGAAGAAAAATTTGATAAGTGTGTCTCAGTTTACACAGAACAAGGTTATAATTCCCCAAAGAGAGCATTCCTCAAGGATGGCACAATAATAAAGGTCTTATGGGACTGTAGAAAATCTGATAATGATCCCAAACCTTTACAGTTTATGGATGTGAATGTTGGATTTTATTTATTATTGTTGCACTTTCTTTCATTTTCCATATTCCTCTTAGAAATTAAATGGAAGTCAATTGTTGTTAATTAAAGATTAGAAATTCTTAAGACGACTTATATTGTTATTTGTTCTTGTATATTGATGGTAACATTGGATAAATAAATTAAACATTCATGTGATATTGATATAATGTTTATAGTAGGTTTAGGAAAGAGTGATAGTAGGTAGCTGTTGCAGATAATGCAGAAATATTTAAAAGTCACATGTAATGTCATATGTTCTATTGGTATTAAAACCTCAAATGGGTTTTGGTTTCATCTCTACATGTTAGGACTCAGACTTGTATTAGTTGAATTCTACTGTAATAAATAAATTTGACTGTAAATATTGAGCTCTTTTTCCTTGGTAAATATTAATAATGTTATAAAGGATTAAATGAATAATTGAAACTGAAGTTTTCGAAACTATACTGTTAAATTATTGGGATAAAGAGGTTTTGAGACCAAAATATGTTTGTTGTAAGAAATGAAATATATTTTATCATACACCAACTAAGCAACCTGCATCACCCTTAATCAATGACTAGTTTTGTTTTCAGTTATTCAATAATCCTGCGGTATTAAGAATATTTATCTAAGAAAAATAGTTCAATATTTTTTTAGGCAAATTTAATTATTCAATTCAATTCACTTTCTTTATTCTTGATATTTTTGTGATCATAAACTACGGAATAATTCTGCAGTTAACACATAGAGCCTGATTCCAAATAAGTAAGAAAATCAGTAGGATATAAAAAGAATGATGGCGGTATAATATGGTTATATATTGTATTTTTTTAATTTACAAAAAAGTCTATTGGTCTCAAAACCTCTTTAATCAACCAAGAGGAGATTTCTGGTATTGTAATAAACCTAATTATAGTTTCATTAAATATTCAGATAGATAAATAATTAATATTTTTCAGATATATACTGACTGCAGTTATATAATGTACAGTGCTAGAAATTATCTTAATTAAATAAGAGAGAAATGTGGAAAATACAAAGTAAGTACATAATAACATGAAAATGTATTATGAAAAACAAAATAAGAAAATGAACTAATGCTTTAATATAAATAATAATAATAAAAAAATCTTACCGTTATTCATATTCTAAAAATAAAAAAATAATAATTATAAAAAAGACTTAGAGTGATTACTGCATAAAATAAATACCACGACTATGAAATAGTTTTCGATTGCGAAAAGTCTTGAATCAAACGAATTTAACAAGTAGCAAGACCTGTTTTTTTTATATTTAACTGTGCAAATAGTTGTCACCTGACGGTTCTGGTATCTATATGACCCAAACAACCTATTTCCATCATGAACCATTGTGAGGCATTTTTGAAGGGGTTCCTCAAACTTCCTCTGGACTATATTATTGAATGGATAACAGAACCTAAATTAGTTTTTTTATTATTGAATCATTTTCTTACAACAATAGAGAAAATTATTATTAAAATAATTTGATTTTCAGAAGTTAATGTATATTGTAAAGACCTAGGAATAAAACAAACGGGAAAAAGTACAGTATTAAATGAGTAGAGAAAGAATCAATTTTTGAATATTTCTATACAGATTATTAACAACGTATAAGTCTTTGGTGCAACAGAAATATTTAAAAATATTATTTCTATAAAACTATGCTAAAAATACATTTTAGAGGTGATATCACATGAACACTTTATTTATTTGAACTACGTTACAATCAATATTTACAACAATAGAAATTAATCTCCAAACCATCCAGTCTTATTTAATTAACAGCAATTGACTTCCATTTCATTTCTAATAGGAAGATTGAAAATGAAAGAAAGTGTAACAATAATAAGTAAAATCCAACATTCACATCCATAAACTGTAAAGGTTTGGGATCATTAACAGATTTTAGGCACTGCCACTTATATTTCATTAAAGGTTCTTCAGTGAATAGGTCAATCTTATTCGGTGAATTAAAACCTTGTTCTACGTAACTTGAGACACAACTTTCAAATTTTCTCTCCAGTGGAAACCTGTTTCTAATAGTCCAAGAAATAGGCGTTTCAGAATCTGAAATGTCATGAAATAAATTGAGTACCTCGCAGGAACTATGAAGATTCACTTCGTTAATGGTACTAGCAGCATCTTTAAAAAAAATACACGAATACTTTGATTCGGTAAATCTTCTTGTATGATTACATCTCTTCAATTTTAGTTCTTCTGCTTTTTGAAAATATTTAAAGATTCCACCAGTTACATCACACGAACTGATATTACTTCCTTCAAAACATGCTCCGACGGCCTCAAGATGATCAAAACCGACTTCGTAACCAGCTTCAATTAACTGTTCAAAAGTCTGTGGAGTCCATTCTTTAATTGGAACAGTCATAAGCTCAGTGATTTTAGAAGATATTGCAGTGAATATTATAATAACCATGAAACACCAAATAGTTAAAATTGGATTTAGTTTACTTATGTTTCCATCTTTCATACAATATTGAAGAAGAGGTCGAATTATGTATTCCAAAATAACTGCAGATCCACTACTAGATTTTGTGATTACTACTATAAGTCTATAAAATGCAAACAATATTAATAAAAACAAGAACAAACATTCAATTTGAAATAATTTGAAACAATGAACAATTGCATTCTTTTCCTCCTTCGGATTTAGTGTTGTAAAGTATAACATTAAAGTCATAACTGGGTTACTTGCAAACTCAAATTTTGAACTTTCCCTTGCGTGTGCTTGTGCTAGCATAAAATCTGGGTCTGTATCAGAATCAGCTGTTACATTTAAACACTCCCACATTGGGGACAAAAGAATAATATTGTATTCGTCGCAGCCACAATACAAGTGCTTACCATTAAAATTGTATTCCTTATTAAAATGCTTCAATATACCTACATCAGATGACAAATATCCAATTAATTTAAACTCTGAATTTCCGTGATCACAATAATAACAAAATTCCAGCAGAGTGCAGTCTGTCACGGAAAAGCAAATGGCAAATATCAGATTTCTTGCAATTGAATATTCAAAATTCCGATACTGCTCATTTATTAACTCAACTCTGGAATCATTTGGTACAAAAACGAGAAATCTGCTACCTCTGATATTTCCTCTTGTTAAACTGAAATACATGATAGCAAGACTGAAATCGTAGTTTGCAAATGGAGAAATAATTATAATTTCAGAGACATTCGATTTTTGGTTCGTAAAACTTTTAGAGTTAAAAGCAATATCTTTATCTAAATGCAAGCCCTTCTTGTAGAATTCCTTTACGTATTCACTAATGACCTTATTATTGGTGAAAACAACTATTCTAACTGGATTTCTCATTGTTGTATGAACAAGATGAAGTGATTCAGAAAATTCTGAACATAAAAATTTGCTGTAGCATGTAAAAACTAATGTTATATTTTCAGATGAATTATTTAATTCAGAAATAAGGGATTCAATCAAGAATGAAAAGTGAACTACATCTTCTCTTTCTTCTCTGACACCAATTTCTTGAGATATTATTTTAGCTATTTGTGTACATAATAACAAGCAAAATAAAAACATTTTCACTGCGTTAAATTATTTTAACGTGAAGCTGCCACTGAAAAATTTGTCCATCTGTGAAATAAATGATGCCGTAAACTTGTGAGCTGAAATACGACTTCAAATTAGAATTTTAAAAGGTAATTTATTCAGCACTTATCTGATTGTTTGAAATCTGCCAACCTACCTTTTATTTTTAAATGAGTTATTTCCATTTCATATCATAAATACAAAGAAATCCAGTTCCACCCGATCCTTTCTGTCATGTAAAAATGATTTTATTGAATTATAATATAGAATAAATATTTTTAGTAATTATATTTAAATTGTATTGACCTTTTCTGTATACGTTCATAATAATTTACGTTTGCTTGTGCCCATCAGTTTTTTACAATAGCAGTATTCTAATATTTAAATATGAATATACTTCAAATTTAAATTAGATTCATTTGATAACTGTCTCTCAGCATTTATTTATTCTCCATTGTTTATTTATTCCATTTCATGACAAAAAATACAAATCAAAGATTGACATGATAGTATTTTATGTCTTGAGTAGAAATAATGCACATTTTCTCAACCAGTTAATTTAAGTGATTCCAATCAACGTCATTTTGCTAATAGTTTAACAATGGCAATTTGAGTTTCCGGTGGCTTTTCTGTTTACTTCATCTTATCCAAAATAAAATTTATAATGTCATATTTAATTGCAAATATCATTACTTTCCATATTACTGTATCTCTTAATTTATTGAAATCAGAATGTTTAATGGTCTATTAAGAGATAATGAATATCATTGTCATGTTTATCACACTTGTTAATTTATAAACATTTGATAAGGGTATTAGCTTGAAAATATTTCATGTGTTTTATATGAAAATGTCACAGGAATTGGAATGATATCAAAGCTAATTATTATTTTATTGTAAATCAAATAGAAACAGACTATAGTTGATAATATATATATTTTATCATGTTGGTTATTAATTTATTCAGGATTATCTAAATTTGTTGTTTTACTTCGTACTAAATTCAACAATTTTTTAAGATGATAATTATTGCTTTGTTCTTTCCTATATATACACTTTTTGTCGTATCATATGAACATTACTATTCATTTGACCTACATTAGTATGTTACAATTAATATTCAGCAGAAACAAAATATAATGAATTTACATCATAAGATTTTCCAGCAGTTTTTAATTAACAACAAATGACTTCCACTTCATTTCTAAAAGAAAGATTGAAAATGAAAGAAAGTGCAACAATAATAAATAAAATCCAACATTCACATCCATAAACTGTAAAGGTTTGGGATCACTATTGGGTTTTAGTGGCAGTGCCAAAAGTATGTTATTTCATTTTTGTTATGAAAGATTCTTTTCTTCGGGGAAGTAAAACCTTGCTCTGTGAAAACTGAGACACACTTTTCAAAGTTTTCTTCCAATGGAGACCTGTTGTCAATAGGTATGGAAGAAGTTGTCTCAGAATCTTGAATACCATGAAATAAAATGTCTGTTCTACAGAAACTCTTACCATGATTTTCATAATATATTGTGGTATCAACATTTTTGAGAAATATACACGAATAAAATTCTGTAAATTTTCTTCTATTATTGCACTTCTCCAGTTTCAGTTTTTCTGCTGTTTCGACATATTTACTTAATTGTGAGGTAGGACATGAGCTGACATTGTGTTCATCAAAACATTTAGTGACGAAAAAATGGTCAAAACTTACTTCGTAACCAGCTTCAAATAATTGTTCAAAAGTCTGTGGAACCCATTCTTTAATTGGAATAACCATAAACTCAGTGACTTTAGAAGATATTGCAGTGAATATTAAAATAACCATGAAACACCAAAGAGTTAAAATTGGATTTAGTTTACTTATGTTTCTATCTTTCATACAATATTGAAGAAGTGGCCTGAGGATATATTCCAAAATGACTTTAGTTTCATCTGTAGATTTGCTGATTACAACGATTAATTTATAAAGTACAAACAATGACAATAAAAACAATAACAAACATTCAATTCTAAATAATCTGAAACAATGAACAATTGCATTCTTTTTTCCCTTTGGATTAAGTGTTGTAAAGTATAACATTGAAGTTTGAATCGGTTTACTTGTAAAATCAGTATTTGTACTTTCCTTTACGTCTGTGAAGCGTAAAATAAAATCTGAGTTCATATTAGAATCAGGCGTAACATTCAAGCACTCCCAGATTGGAGACAAAGGAACAGTAGCATTGTCTTCGGAACAGCCTTCACAATTCAAATGTTTGCCATTAAAATTGTATTCTTGGTTGAAATGCCTCAAAATTCCTTCAGATTTCAAGTTCCCAATTGATTTAAATTCAGATTTTCCATGTTCACAAAAATAACAAAATTCCAACAGTGTACAATCCTTCACAGAAGAACAGTTCGTAAATATCAAATTTTTTGCAATAGATTATTCATAATGCAGAAACTCCTCAATTATTATCTGAACTCTGGAATCATTTGATATACAAAAACAACAAATCTACTGCCTCTAATATTTCCTCTTGTAAAACTGAAATAAAGAACTGCAGCAAACAGGTCATAATATTTATTAGTAAAAATAATTATAATTTCAGATGTATTCGATTTCTGGTTCGTAAAACTTTTCAGTTTGAAAGAAATATCTATATCTAAATAGTTCTTTTTGTATTCATTTACGTATTCATTAATTATTTCGCTATTGTAAACATCAACAATTCTGACTGGATTTCTCATTGTTGTGTGAATAAACTGAAGTGATTCCGAAAATTCTGAACATGAGAAATCCATGTAACATGTAAACACTAATGTTACATTTTCAGTGGAATCATTTAATTCAGAAAGAAGCGACTCAATGAAGAAATAAAAATTAATTATATCTTCTCTTTCTTCTGCTCGTTCAATATCTGTAGATATTATTGGAGCAATATATGTAAATAAGAAGACGCAAAATAAAAACATTTTGACTGGTTTTCGCTATTTTAACGTGAAGAAAACACGATTTTGGACTATATTGAAATAATTGGCAACTACAACTGAATGATACGATGGTGTAAACGTTTGAGCTCGACTATGATTGATCGATATTATATTTAACAGAAATTCGAAGTAATAGTTTGCTTTATATGATTTTGCTAAAAGCTTTTCCTTTTGAAATTAGTTATTTCCATTTCATGTCACAGATACAAAAAAACTGTTTAGTCACGCTTTCTATCTCGCAGAAATGATTATATTTTTACTATCAAGCGAATAATATTTTCAAGTTTTTACTGTATTATTAATTTCTTTTCAATATTTCCCTAATAATTTTTCATTTGCTGGCTCCCGTCAATTTTTATAATAGCATAATTCGTATTCATTATGAAAGTACTTTGATTTTATAAAGTTATATTTGAGAGCTGTCTCTCATTTATTTATCATTTCTGTTTCATGACAAAAAAAAACATTGATGAACTCTGTAGTGTGAAAATTATAATAATACGTATTTTCTCAACCAATAAATTTAAGTGAACAACATTACTTGTCAAAAATATAATAATGATAATTTAAGTTTCTGATGGTGGCTTTTCATTTTACAGCACGCTATTCAAAAAGAAATTTATATAATGTCATATTTTATTATTTTGATTATACATATTATCAATCTCTTCCATATATTTTTAGTTTATAGAAACTATAATGCCAAATTTTATGTTCAATTAAGAGATAATGAATTTTCATGTTTTTATACACTTGTCAATTTGTTATTTATAAAGATTTGAAAACGGTAACGAGATTGAAATTATTTTCATCTGCTTAATATATGTAAATGGCAAAGTAATTGGAATAATAGATAGTTAGATAGATAGATAGTCATTTTATTTGTGTTTGTGGCACGAAGCCCATTTGACAAGAGTTCCCTTAACATAATATTATACAAAAAATATTACATTATAGAATATTCATATCGATATATAAATCAGCTGTCTTTTGTCAATACATATAATTATGAGCGTGAAGTGATTTAATAATATTTCAAGGTTTTGTTAGTAAATAATTAGTTAGTCCATTAGTTGTCTTAAATCTGCAACCTGATTAAAAAAGTTATATAGACATATGATATTTTGAATTTCAATGTTTACAAATAAAGATCTAATCTTGTTGGGTGGGGTTTTTGGAATTTGGCTTATGTAGCGTTTACGTGGGTCATGATATATTGGGCAAAGGTATAAAATATGAAAAAGATTGTCGATCGAGTTTGTGTTACAGTACGAGCATACTTCAGAATCGCTAATTTTGATGACTTCTACTTTAATTTTGATCTATGCTGTTTGTGATGAGAAAGGGGTGCTGCGCCCCGAAACGGTACTAGGTACGACCAAATAAAAATAATGTTGATGAGAGCCAACAGCCCTATATCATATACTTGAACTATATTAATTGAACTGACCTTCGATGGAGGTTCTCCATCAGTAGTCATGGCTATTTAGATGTTGATTAATGAGATTAGTTTGAGATTGATGTGTGACCTCACGTAACCTCACGTATTCCGTGTGCCGTAGACTCCGTGTGCCGTAGATCTCTAGGACGAGTCTGAAACGAGAAGTAAACAATTCATAAATTATCATTAAATATCAATCATAGACTTCTCAACAAATAATTCTTTTATCTTCGACAATTGTTTCGGTCTCATTACCATCATATAAACACAAACATAAATCATCATTAAACAAAGGAAATATAAACACAGGAAACAATTAACTTGCACATTTATGAGCATCTTTTGCTATTGCTTTCTAGGATTTACGTATGCTTCATGCTTCTACGTTTCAATTCAGCCTTATCGAAATATATTAGCTTTTCTTGTTTATAATTTTTCATAATTGCTCATTCATAATGTGATCTTGGATCATTGACTGGAGTTACACTGGTTACACTCCAATCGAATTTTTTCAAAAATCTTTCAGTAAAATCGAATTTTTTTATTTTTTTACTATGCCAGACTATATTTAATATATAATAGGAACATTACAAATTTACAATAGAAAGACTATAATATATTAAAACGTAATTAAATTTACTGAAAAAATTCGATTTTAGAATTTACTGAAAAATTACAATACAATTCTTACCTTTCTAAAATCGAAAACGGATACTCAAAACTGGATACAAAAGGTGAATTTGCTTCATGGTAAGAAACTAAGTAAGTAAGAACACTAAGAATTTGGAACTAGGCAAATGTTGAACGATTTGTGCTTTGTTTATTTTATGTACTTGTTTATTTGTTTCTTCCTTTTTTCTTTTTCCCTTTTTCAATAATCAAAATGAGGCCGTTTGGCAAAATTTATTTTAATTATATAAAAAAGGCAAGTTATTTTAAAGACGAAAATACATTAAGCCAATAGACATAAATATTAAGATAGCACACTTTATTTTATTTATTTATTGATGTTCGATCGCTTTATTTTATTTATTTATTGATGTTCGATCGCTTATATTGAATATCCCTTTTTTTTTCGCACAATTTTTGCTATTTTCAGTAAGGAGGTGCCCGAAGAAAGATATGCTATTGCATCGTCTGCTCGAAGAGGCTGATTCGCGGATCGCGTATCTGCACAACTGCAGAAAAATGTAACATTTTGTCTCGATACTGCGTGGTAAGAGTGCAAACACAATCACCGGCACGATATGGCAGGAAATGTACGGCTTACAGCTGATCAGCCGAAACTCCAACGAGTGTTCAAAACCGGTATGTATTTGTTTCCATAGAACAATGTTCAATACAAAACGCTAAGTTGGAATAAGCCATAAAATGTCTTATTCATTGTTGTAATTCTGTGAACACAAGAAAAGGAGTATAAAGTGGTAGGTAGGGAATATAATCGCTGTTCTCGTGTTAATTACAGAAAAGCTCGACGTTAAATTGACTTTCGCAGTCACTTTAAGCAAAGTCTATAAGCTAATATACAAGGTGTAACTCCCTGGCGGTTCCAACACAAGAAAAAAAGTATGGTGGTAGGTAGGGAATATAATCCCTTTTCTTGGGCTGGAACGCCAGGAGTTTACTTTGTATATTAGCTTATCGACTTTTCTGAGTGACTGCTCTCTTTCTAAGAGTGCAATTTAACTTCGAGCTTTCTCAGGTGAAAAGATGAGCTTTTCGGACCGGAGGGCTTCCTACAGAAATAAATTTACAATGAAATGTAAATACGTCTAGTAATACGATATAGTAGCCATGACCACTGCGCCACATATAGGCGGGTTGTGGCTCTCCCCAGCCCAGAGAACTTTCGCCCCCTGATCTCATATGATTCTCAGAGGGGAGGGGGACATTTAACCATGGTGATGCCTCCGAAAAGTCGTAACTATGGTGTCTGTGGAATGGGGTGGCAGGGCTCGGAACAAATTTTGCCTCCCGCACCCCTGGAATTTCTGAGGTTCGACGCCCATGACAAACTTCCTTATATGGGTCCATAAGCCATTATAATATGATAACTTAATCATTTAACAACAGATTTAAAAAAAAATTACCTAGCTGATTTAGGAAGTCTCGTTTACTCCGTATATAATGAAACAAAATAATTGTTTAGGTTCTGATATTTTTATTCACTAAAATTCATCTGAAATAAAACATCGTTAACTTGTAAGCTTGAACTAAATGTCGACTAATAATCAGCAACTGTTGTTGATGAAGAAATTCTTTAACGTGTTGTAACATACGTTGAGATTGGGAAACTCTTACGAAGACCCAAACATTTCTCACGATCAATAAACAATGTATTGGCCTGTAAAAAAGAAGAGAATAATAATAAAAATTAGTCAAGGAAAAATATTTTATTACAAAAGTTAAATCACATATTTTTGTTCGTTATACCAGTAATTTACAGGATAAAATGTTAATATTTAGATGGTTTTACCCCTAGCGGTCGATACAACAATAAAAACACAAATAAAAATTTGGTCAGATGTGGGAATCGAACCCGACGCCTCTCGCTTTCCGGGCGAGCGCCTTAGCCACTTGGCCAACCTGACACACCATTAATAAGCATGCTTTAAAGTTGTATCAAAGCCACTATTGTGTTTTTATTGTTGTATTGACTGCTAGGGGTAAAACCATCTAAATATTAACATTGTATATTGTCCCCCTTTGCCTTCTCTAATATCTGTTCAGGCTTAAATGACCAGAAATCATTCCATAAACTAATCTTGTATAATTACGTATTACTCCAGTTATTATTATTGAAAGTCCTTTGACTAAGAAAGTCCAAACGAAGAGAAAGATTGGTTGAAATATTCACTTTTATTTTGAACTTCTAATGTTTAATGTGATTTATACTCCAAGTGTTTTTTCTTATCTTATATGATTCCTTTACGTAATGGGGAAAATAATTTAAAAAGGTTTGTGGAGTTACTAAAAGCAGTAATTAATAATCGTACAGTAAACATCAAGAAATCCTTAAAACATTCGAACCCCCCAGCGCTATCTGCCACCTGGCATATTTAAAGTGAACTATTTGTCTGTGTTTGTGTTTTTCACCGCTTCTACCTGCTGGTAACAAATTCCACGTTGTCGTTCCTATCAGAGTTGTCATCAAGTATGGTGACATCCACTAGGACAGATGGATGTTCTAAAAGTGGTTTGTCAGGCAGGTGCTGCGCTCTCACGGCGAGAGACTCGTTTAATTACCACGGCTAATATTAGAAGTTGATATAACGGAGGTGCTGTGACATAGATTGCACGGCGATCGTATAGGAATGGAATACGTCGTGGGAATATGTTTTGAGAAATAGAAGAAGACGAGATTGTGGAGAATCTTGAGAAATGTTTTGATTTTCGAAGAATAAAAATAAGAATGATCTTTGGTCGTATGGTGTCACCGAAATATAACAGATATTGACATGAAAATTATGTCACTGGAATTTTCACTTTTATTGTACAGTTGATAAAGCATTTTTATTAATAAAGGTGAAACGTTCTGAAGCTAATTAGTTTGTTTCTTACAAGTGGCCAAACCCAAGAGGTATCTTAAACA
>JAQIWE010001448.1:0-15852 GCA_034698565.1 Campodea plusiochaeta
AAAACAACTGCTGATATATGAATAAAATGATTAATTTGCATTATTTTTAAGTCGGTTTTGCTACTACTTAATAGATAAAATCGGATAAAATAATTAAATTAACAGCTCCAATAGGGTTCAAACCACTGACAATTTCGTGTGAGAAACTTTATTCATTTTATTCAACATTGCCCTATATCGTTTTCTGGCAAATAGAAATTGAATCTTCAATATCTAAAAAGTATTGTGACTTAACTGTATCATATCTCTGGTATCTCTTCCAGTTCATAGTCACATTTTGTTCATTTCCTCCTGCTTCCGATGGAGCTTGTCGAACCACTCGATCATGACGTAACAGACTAAAGAAGGAAAAGAAGAAGAAGAAAATTGAATAAGTGACAATCGAAATAGTGTTGGTATATCTATGGCGAATATAATGAAAAGTGTTTGGATTTGTAGTATTTTAGGGTTATATATGCTTTTAAAAGGACTGTATATCAATGAATGGGAGTTTTAATGTTTATTCCGAGGAGTTCTTGCAAAATCCAATTCGTATTATTTTCGAGCTGCAACTGATCGTTATTGATCAATCAAATCAGAAAGTTTTCTTTTGATCAATGAAACTTAATTATGTTACGACGGAGGCTAAGTGGCATTTTCTTCTATTAAATTTTCTGCTTGGGTTTAACCACTTATTGAAACACAATATTTTTTTCAGGACGTTTCGCCTTTATTAATGAAAAGGCTTTATCAACTGTACATAAAAACGAGAAATTTTTTCACTCGTTTTTATGTACAGTTGATAAGCCTTTTCATTAATAAATGCAAAACGTCCTGAAGAAATATTGTGTTTCAATAAGTGGTTAAACCCAAGCAGAACTATTTAATGGAACTTAGTTAATCATACATGAATGTTCAGCGAAATTTAAAAGTAAAACTTGTAAATTAGTTACTAATTTATTATAAAGAAACGATTTTTTTTACAACAGGAGAGTAGAATTAGTGAATCCGAATGATAACAGTTAGAATTGTTTTTCACAGTACTACTCACATTCGAATTGTCTTTCTTTTTATTGAATTTATTAATATTACTGGGAATTTATTAATATTACTTTGGAAAATTGGGGATCAAATAAACAGGAACTGGATAATTATGTAATGTCCTCTGTCCACTATTCAATTTGACCATCATGTTTCCACACTATTTATACTGGACAGCGGACAGCGAAATATTATAAAACGTAAACAATATACAGTTGATCAAGATAGAGAACTCAGCTATACTGTTTCCTTATCAAGTTCCATAAAATTACACTATCGAACAAACTATCGAACGTTCAAACTATCGAACATTTTTGTTTAACATGAAATTCCTTGCTCTTTAAGCTTCTGAAATTTGAGTTTTATATTAATGTGCTGTTCAACTGCTTCAGTAAATTTATTAATAAAATGATTCTCTCGAATGAATTTTATAACTACTGTGTATAGTTACAAATGAAATGTTTTTAACTGACTACTTTACATTGGAAATAAATTAAGAACAAGAAAAATTTGGGCTCAAGCACATTACTTTATAATATAGTTCTTTGCAAAGCTTCTAATGTTTAATAAAACTCGAACTGTTTTTTTACTAATCAGGCTACAATTCAAAAATTGAACTGTGAAGTAGTGGAGATATGAAGTTTGAACTAACTTTCCTGATTTTATTATTTTTAATTTATGAAAACTTATTTTTATTTTCTAAGAAGATTTCAAAGTTATATAGTTTTCGAATTTTGCTTTTTAAATTGAAAGTACAAGCTAAATAAAAACAAAAGCAACTGAAACTCTTGTTTTCAGATAATGTTGTATTTATGATGGATCTCTATTTAAAAATAAAAAATAAATGAAAATAAGGATAATTTGAATTTGTTACCATTTGTAAATAACCTCACGACCTCACGAAACCTCACGAATTTGTAAGTTGTATATTATACGATAATGCTTTTTAATACAAAATTCAGTGAAAAGTTATAAAAGAAGCTATAACATTTTTTGATACAAAATACCTCCAAAACGGTAACTCTTAATGTTGAATTCAAAATGGTTTACTGATTTATATGAGGAAGTATATTTTAGATGAAAAATGATAATCTTGTAGAATGTAGCTTGACATGGTATACTGTACGTACTTTTTTTAAAATACATTTTTTGCAATAACGTTTCCTTTTTATTTTGATATCTTCATCAGTTATTTTCATTTTCTGCTAAAATATTTTTCAACTGTACTTTTAAAATTTCACTCTTTAAAATTACGAAATTAATTTTTATTTTTTTAAAAAAAAAAAAAAAAAAAAAAATCAACTTCAGTTTTTTTCTTCTTCAATAACATTGATTTCCATAATACATTATATTAATTGTAAATGATAGTCCACAATGTTATCGTACAAGATAAGATTTTTATAACGTTAAAATTTTCGTAAACTAAAACAATCACTTTGTTTTGTTTATTAATCTACAAAGATAGAAAATCCCCAACCGAAGGAAATCCAGGAACAGAACGAAATTCAGCAACATCAGAAGGAAAATCAACAACAAATGAAAATTCAGGAACAAACGGAAAATCGACAACCGACAGAAGGAATAGCAACAGCTGAAAAATATTCAACAACGGAAGAAAATTCAACAGCAGAAGAAAATTTAACTACAGAAGGAAATACAGCAACAGAAAACTATTTACGAACACAATAAAATTAGTAATAATATTAAAAACTATTTCAAAACAGTATTTTGTTTTGAAATTTACTTGCGATTTTTTTGAAATAATATTATTTATTGCCATAATGTACTGTATTTATATTTATTGTTACTTTATTTGCATGTTAATAAATGCAGAAAGTGCAATATATGTAGAATCTGTCTAAGTTTCAAATATGTCATATATATGATATTTAAGTTTACCTAATAAAAATGATATTATTTATTTCACACGTCCTCAAATACAGGAGTTTTCCCAATTACATTGTTATGGACATGTATGAACAAGTCTCAGATGAGCAGATTTACTAAAGTTATGGAGGGAACAAAATATGTATATAATTTTGTAACATAAAATAGGATAACGAGAGAAGACTAAAGTTAACTCCACCTAAAAGATCAGGTGAACAGATGTTGTAAATGTTATTAAAAAATTAAGGATTTCCGTTTTGTTAATGATATCTAACAGTGTTAAGACAAGGAGTTCACACAAAGAAAGATTAATGTATCTACGATATAGATATAACGTATCGACAGCCAAATATCGATATCGACATTTAAAATATCGTTATCGAAAAGTCTAATATCGTATCGAATATCGAGACGATATATCGATATCGATGATAGTTCTATCGTATCGATAGGAACACTATAGGTTCAACAGTAAATTTCACAATATTCAGTAGAGTTTTTTGAAATTTTATGTTATTGAAAAATCAGTGTAGTTTTGACTGGATTTTTAAAAGCATTTGAAGTGCTCTGGTAGATGGACATCGAATTGTTGAGAAGGAAGTTCAGGATTCGCCAATATCTTCTGTACAGTACTTGCGGGGCATAGGAAGCGTCAAGCCTTATATCCAAGCTTTCCAAGTGCCTTCATTAGTATGGCATGCTGTTATATTATATTGACTAGATTAAATACATTAGCTTACCTTAACTAAACTAAATTTTGTTAAGCTTTTCAGAGATACGCAAGTCTTACAACCTTATCACAAATAACATCATGAAATTGATGTTATGATTTACATGGAACATTACAGAAATTTTACAGAATCCATCAAACCGTTAGTTCAGTATCAGTATATTTGATATCCATAAAAGGAGAACCACTTTTACAACACCTCTAATGCGATATAATTACAAATTCACTAATATATTGAGAGAAAAATAAATTCCATGAAGCCATGAAGGATATTACCATTAACCCGACTTATGATTACTTTAATTTGAAACCCAGTTTTTCAATTCCAAACTCTGTCAACCCTACCCAGACCTATAAACCCACCTTATCGACGAACCCGCTATATAAAACCCAATCGATCAACCCCCTCCCCTCTTCACCCGACAACCAGTTATAATTTAACGACAAAAACCCTCAAAAAACAAAAAATCATAATAATAAGAAATCGGACGACGACTTGCCTCTTGTTAACTTTTATTGCTTGTGCAAAACGGGGGGAAAAGGGGGTTGGGGTAAACTTGGAGGGGTTGTTTCTCATTTTACTTCGCCGTCGACATTAATGCTGTCCTCTCCCGCCGGCGCTGGAGCACGTGTTTTTCTTGTGGCGGAATTCTTCATGTAGCTGCCGGACTCTTTAGTGTTGTGAATTACTAATCAGTGGTGGTTTTCTTGAATTATGAATGAATCTTTTTGGGTGTGAGTGAAAATTTGTGGAAATTTTGTGAATGGAAAATGTGATTAGGAATGTGATTGTTGGTGTATAACGTAATACAGAGAGTCATTAATAAATTTTGTGTTTTTAAAAAAATGAAATCGTAAGTTATATTGCTTTCATGTTTATTATTAAGGTTAATGTTTATACCATATAATTAATTCTGTGTATCCTCAACATCACATTTAAGAACATTTAACGAAAAACGATGAACGAAACTTTTAAGATATTCCTCAATTTAAAATAAGTCAGAAATATTTCCCCTGTCCGAATATCGTACATACAGCAGTACTTATCCCTATAATTATTATTTAAATTAGCTAATAGTTATTCAAGTTTATATATTACACTGTTATATCATGTTGAACCGTTCTGATATCATCACCGTCTTCTAAAATTATGCCAAAATAATGATTGAAGTACATATACTATAGAAGAATATAACGTTAACAAACTTGTTTTTCTTTACAACATGCAGTTATGATATTAAAAACATCTCGATTTCTTACACTATGATTTTAAGGTAATCATAATTATTTTGTATATCCATTTTAATTGCGTTAATATTGATGTTAAGAAATTGAAACTGTGAATGTCATTTACATTTTTTATGTTACTTATTCAGACATTTTCTATATCTATTCATTAATAATGTTAATTTATTTGAATTGACATCAAACATCGTAACTAGACCTAAAATTTTTAATTAACCAAATCAATTAACCATGATCTCTTATAAGGTATAACGATGCAATCATGTTTTAAGGTTAGATCTATAGCAGGTAATTTAACCTAATAATAAAAAAAAATATGACAGTATACTGATACTGTATATATAGCCCAAAGTAGCAAAAATTTGCGGATTAAGTAAATATCTTTTAGTAGAAATATAGTGATTATAGTAGAAATGTAAATTTAGTGAGATTTTCTAATCTTTGAAGTTCTTAAATGAATTCAGTAGTAAAAATGTTGAGAAAATAAATATAAGAAATGAATATTATTTTGACATATTATTTTATGTTATCACTGGCACAATCCAAAGATATTGAACGTAATTACATTCGAATTAATGAATTTGCTCATCTTCAGCAATGCTACTACATAAAATAATTTATTATTGATCCAGCAATAAACATTTTTTTATTTTATTTTAACTTGTGATACAATTCTAAACCCTTGCCGTCACCATTACTGTTATTAATATCCTATTATTTCAACTGATCTAACAGACATTTAAACATGGCATTTAATCCGTTTCTATATAATACAATAACAACTATATAGATCTACCATCAGTTCATGTAAAATTCATATGATTTTCAACTATTATTATTTCAGTACAATATGATTGTATATGCGGTTAGCCTATACATACTTTTTTCACACCTGATTATACACTACAGTGAAATATAACTGTATATTTAGATTACATAATAATACAGTACGATAGAAGGTCAATTGTTTATATTATGTTGAACGAGATTTGTATATTTGTTTCGTTATGCAAGCGAGAACTGTATGAGATAACTGATGATTGACATATTATACATCAATGATTCGTATCCCACAAAATGACAATCATTCTGATGTATGCAAAATTCCCAACAAAATACTGGCTTAGATATCATTTAGGACAATTTTCAGTCATTTTCTACGTTTTCATGACCTTCACAACAGTTGTTATGTAGTATTATATTGAGATAATGTATAATTACAATACAAAATATTATAATTAAAGGGTTAACTGCACCAAAATGAATTTCCCGTTTTCTGTGATTTTCTTCTACTTTACATCATTAAATATTTTTTTAAGTTTGACATTTTTTGACACAACAGATCAAGAGACATTTTGATTCATTGAAGAAGCATAAAAAAATTCAGAAGGTTGTTTTCAGGAGTCAATAACAATTAGTTAAATAATTAAGAAGCAAAATATACATAATTATACAAATACTAAAAAAATAGACTTTCTTTCATGTTCTGTATTGTACAAAAACAATCATTATCTATTATCCTTTCGTATTTCTTCATTTTCACCTGGCCAAGGTCAAACGCGTCGGCCATTTAATTATTTATGCGTGAACTATAATCATAATTTACTGTCAGAAGGTGTTATAATATTATAGAATATCTAAACTATAGTAGGTTAGTAGGTGCCGTATGTATTTATTGGTAATCAATTTTTGCATCGGGAATATTACACAGTAATAATGTGCATTGGTCTTTATTAAATTTCAGAGAAGTCGTAAAGGATTTTTATTGGTTGGTTCTATGATTAGATGACGTCACGTCGTTGTTGATTTTGGTTGATTAAAATGGCAGTTTATCGTTACTGGTTTAGAAGAATATTATTTTCGGTTATAATTGAACTTTTGCTTTGGGGAAGGAGTTCTTTAGTTTAATAATAAAATATTTTCTACTACCGTATTGGAAAAAAATGTTACAGGATTTCATTTTTGTTTTTAACGATAATGTAATATAGTGACAAAATGAAGAGTCATAATTTTATTATTATTTTCTTATTTTTTCTAATGTTAAAACTGACTTATGATATTATAATATATATTTTTAATTATTTGACTATACATATTTTCGACTAGCAGCATAAATAAACCTTTCTGACGAAATTTAACTTCGACAATATCTTTACTTTTAAACTTCCATCGCGAAATGTTATTCGTACGACTGATCACTTATAATTTCATAAAATTATCTCTTTTCTGCTTTAATGAACGTGTGAAGCTTATCTGTAATTAATATCTTCGAATTCATTATTTCGGAATCTCTCCATCGCTCGTATTATAAACGATCTTTCCATATTTGGACAAAAAAAATGATTAAATTGGAGGCGGATTTTAATGTATTTAATTGCAAATAATAATATTATTTTGTATTATATTGTCTATATACGTCATATTCTTTTGAATGATATTTTAAAGGCACACCCTGTTTTCAATAGAATTCTAAGAACAATATACATCTAATTTATTTATAGTTTGCAGTGCACGTCACCTTTAATTATTTCCTGTTTTATATAGAATTTATTTTCTACTATAGATTTCTATCGCATTGATCATTATGTCAAATTAGCTTGTAAACCATATCGTTATATAACTTCATTTTAAGTCAATTGGAGTTCTAAAATATTCTATCTTTATTAAAAAAAATTGAAATTTCTCAAGTTTATTAAATCCCTATTTACTGATGAGATGTTTTGAAAGTCCACAATTAGCAGTATTGCCATGTTAAATTTGAAGTACTATATTATTTAAATATACGTAATGGAAAAAGCATGAAAATAAAGGAAATTAATCTGTAAGATGCTGTGTAATGTCAATAAGGGAAACGGTACAGTATATCAGAATATTCTAAGAAAATTGCATATCATTTCATCTTCATGTCACATTGCTTCAGTTATTATTTATTTTTCATTTTACTCTAATTATTTCAACTGTCATTTCCAGTCTTATTAAAACATTTAATTATGTTTTTGTTTCCACTGGGAATGTTTTATTTTTATGATTTCAATTTGCTTCCAGACTTCTCAGAAAGTTCATTTCTACATAAATTTGTTTCGACATTTTTAATTACAAAAGTATACTATAGTGTAATTGTTTATTCTTTAATCTTTATTGTTAAAATACTCACTTGTATACCCTTGTGTTAGTGACAAAAGTATATTAAGTTTCCGTTCATTGTAAACATCACAATTTATTTCAAACAGATCAACTGATCAATTAAATAAAAATGTATTAATTTGAAATAGCATAATTATGTTAATTGCAATAAATTCTATTAAAGGGTTTACCTGGAGATAATAAATTTTCGGCTTACTGTGATTTTCTTGTACCCTATATCGTTGATATTTTTTGACCCAACGAAATAATCAAGAGATATTTCTGCTTATATAGTCGATAGATTTTCCACAAGGTAGCACAAATCAACCTGCTTAATTTCGCTGCCTTGCGAAAATATACAAATTATTCTCTGAAAAGCACATATCAAAACACATATCTATTAAGTAGTAACAAAACTGAGTTAAAAATCATGCACATTTATCATTTTATTCATATATCAGCAGTTGTCTTGTTTTGGGCCATGTTTGCTCCGCTACCTTCAAGCTTATTTTCTTGCATTTTCTAAGGTGAATATCTCCACAACCAATGATTTTTGTGAGGTACGAAAAATAATATGGGTTATTTATATCAAGAAGACTAATGTTATGTTATAATATTAGAAAAGTCAATTTAGCTGCAGGCCACCTTTTAAGAAACTGACAAAACTCCCGATATTAATTATTATTACAATGAACATCAGAGTCCATATTACATTCACCTTTATTTCTTGCTAAAATAATTTTCGCTGTCCTTTTCTCTAAGACGAGCAGATGACAATAATAAATAATGAAACAATGAAAAATTGAATCTCTAATATTATGACTATGAAATGTTGTCCTCTATGGCATCTTAGTTTTTTCATCAATATTTTAGTTCAAGATTCAAGACTCAGGTGTTATATGAAAACGTCAATAAAAACTAAATGAATTAACATTAACTTCAATTTCCTAAATGAAAAGATTGAATTAAAAAGCAAATATAATTAAGTAATTTCGCATTTTCCTACTGAAACTCATCATAGAAAAGAAATCACCTGTACACTCTGTCACCCGCCAAACAAGAGAGCCGCCATGTTTACATACCACTTCAGGATATCATATTTCCCATTTTTCCTTCCACTGCCATATTAATATTACCCGCCCTATCGTATATCTTCAGTCAATACTTTCCAGCTCATTATTTGTTTTATTTTAGTGACCCTGTCTGCTAATGACATCTGTTGGTAGAATTTATAGTTTTGAATCTTTATGGGTTCTCCTAACACACTCTTCGAGTAGAGTGGTTCAATATGGCGGCCTCCTTTGATGAAGAGTGGTTGTGTAATATGGTGGATGAGTTTTGTTTGCGAAATGGTATTTTTGTGGGATTTTATAGAGTTTTTAATTTACGATGGTTATGCCATAATAGTTCGTGTTATTTTTAATTTTACGTAATGTGTTGTAAGTTTAGCAATTTATATAGATCTGTTTAAAGATTTTTTTTAGTATAACATACGATGAGAAATATGCTAAAATATTTTCAGGAGTTTCACATTCTTTTAAAATCTAGTGCAAATATAAAAATTTAATGATTGTACCATGTGAAGTGTGTAATGTCAGAGTATAATGAATGATTAGCGAAATTCACTACCAATGCGTTCAAACTGAGAATTGTGATCATAATTGGATAGCATATTTGATGGTTTCCTACAAAATTCAATGTGCAAATATGTAGAAATAGAAAAATACAAATAATTTATTCAGAATTGATTTGAGAAGCAGTTTCACCCATTTTCTTGGAATGACATTTTGAACATCTTCAAGTTTAATTTAAATGGATAATATGGGATGTTCCACACCACGATTTCACAAAAAATTTGCTCTTCACATGAGTGATTCGCTACAAGATATCATTCTATTTTGTATATTTGAACATAACAAAACTTTTATTCAAATTAGGCACTTTAGGTTCTGCATAGTTTACTCGGTATATCACTTTTAAAAGATCAAAACGTTTTTTTTTTTTTTTTCACTTACTGCTTTTTGCAATTCATAAAAAAGGAAGGAAAATAAATATTTAAAGAGTAAATCGTTTTAAATGCCTTGCCTTCACGACAATCTGTATACTGTCATTGATATATTATTTGATAAAAGGATAAAAAGAATTGAACTTTAACTGAGAAAATCTCTCGATGTAACGATTATTCATTTGAATGTTACGAAATAAGCTTTCTAACATTGATTAGACATAACAGTCCTGTAATAAACCATATAAAAAGTAATTTATTAAAATATATGGTTATCTGTGAGATGATTTACGATTCTAAGTTATAATAAAATGTCACGTTAATAAGAAATCTGCATTTGTAAAGTTTGTCAAAATGGAGTAATAAACACCAATAAAAAACTGTATATAACTGGTAATATTTCGATATTTATGTAATATCATTATCAAACAATGTGTTTACAAAATATTTTGATTATATTCCCCTTCCAACAAAATGTTCAAAATCCATTCTGGAATCCATTGCATATAATCAAAAATATTTTGTGAATATTTTGTAAACACTTTGTTTGATAATAATATTACATAAATATCGAAATATTACTAGTTATATATAGATTTTTATTGGTCTTTATTACTTCATTTTGATAAACTTAACAAATATGGTTCATTATCTGCAGCATAAAATAATTCATTTTTTTATGTGATTGATAATAATTATGAACATTATTTAGTTTTCAACACTTTCAACTTTCAAGGTTCTTTATTTATATGAGAACAGTAACAACAACACTTGCATAGTATACATTGAAATAAATTGCTTTTGTACAAAATTCCGATTAAACTCGACACGCTATATTAAGTATTCCAAAAGTGAACAATCCACAATAGAGCATGGGAAAATGTATATATATTACCTGGAAAAAAATATATGAAGTTAGAATGCAAAAGAAATATTTTTGAATATTATAAAAGATAATGAGTATTCTAAAGCATCGGTATGCTGTATAGTTTACTAGTTCATCAAGTTCGATGAAATTACAAGATGAAGTTTTCATATATTACTGAAGGCGTTGTATTAACAATACTATGAGGAGTTTATGTCAAAATAATATCGTAACTTATTTTCCTTTAGGTTCTTTCTTTCATTTTTAAATTTTTTCAATGAAAAATGTTCGACAGCAGTCGCATTGTGTTTTGTGTATGACTTTTTAAATTTTCATGTTGAACTTTCAGAACAATATATTAGAAGAATTTGCGACAAGGTATTATTATTAACATCTAAAATTCCAACAGTTCAATCCATTCCTGATATTAATCTTGTATTTACGATAAATAATGAATTTAGAACTCCATGAAAGATGAAACCATGATAGGTCTACCAAAATATTCTATAATGTCAAATAGTATCACTTACTCGTTAGTACATAACAAAATTACACAGAGAAATGACTGGTCAATTGTCAATGTTCAGATAATGGTCTTTTTCTGTTAACTTATAATTATGTCAATGCGGTTAATTGGTTAATAATATTACATTTTCTTGAAGGTTTTCGAATTTCGATTTACTCAATTTTCAATTGCAAATAAAGAATATACGTAGTGAATCAGGGACAAAGTATACAACATAACTATATATTTATCCGAAGATGTTACATACTCTGAAGAAAATAAAGGATTTGTATATAGAAAGAAAAAATTGTAAACTTCTGCAATTAAGTTTGACCAAAGGCAAATGTTATATACGATAATAAAACATAATTGTCAATATGAAATGTTCAAAGAATCACTGTAGTTGGGCCATTTTCTTTGTTCTCACTATACAGGGTGGTTCAAAAAACATTACACCTACATGAAAACTTGCAATTGCTCGTGATATACTGAAGATACAGACTTGACGTAAAAACCGGATGAAAGTTCATTCAAATATCTATCCAAACATATATAGTTTTATAATGATATCTACGATAGCATATGCTGCTCTACAGTCTTTTTCCCCAGAACCTTCCATATAAAAAAGTTGCAAGAATTTTGTACAGCTCATATTCCCTTATCGGTGGTTTCATAATTTTCTTTAGAATTAAGATATTTAATAGATATAACATGAGGGATAATAATGAGAAGAACCAATATAATTAAACTATTTCATTATTAGAACTGTGAGGTAACCTATTATTGAGATATTACTGGATTCCCTCTACCAATCCCTTAATCCATGCTGAGGCACTTTGTACAGCTTAAACTTTGATTTGTTTATTAATGGGGCAGTATATGAGACCTAAATAATTTTTGTCAAAGCTTATCAAAGGATTATAATGTAATGAAAAATTTCATAGTGATAGTTTCATAAATATTTTGAAACAACCAAAATTTTAGGAATTCACAATAATTTTTATGGCTGCAACTTTTTTTCATGAAAGGATTTGGGAGAATGGATGTAGCACAGCTGCTGTTGTAGATATCACATATTACTATGTATGAATCGATAGACAATTGAGTGAATTTTCATCTGGCTTTTATTTCAAGTCTGTATCTTCAGTAAATCAGGAGAAATTGTATTTCATAAATTGGTGTAATGTTTTTTTGGACCGCCCTGTATATATCACACTTAAATTACAATTTCAATTTGAAAAGCTAATAGATTTAATGCAACAAAGGAGTTGATAATACTAGCTTTGGAAATTGCCTCCTTTTTAAATATGCTATAAAAACATAATATTTCAATATCCAATTGCTAAGTTTGTTTAGAAAATGATTTTTTTGATGCTGAAATATATACTTTATTCATGCATAATTATGTAAAAAATAATTCTAAAGAAATATTATTTTTAAGTTATTACAGGCATGCAATGTACATAATTATAATATAAAATGAAATGGTGTACTGACTACGATGCATAAGAAAAATAAATTTTTCTTGTTCGTAATTTATTTTTCTTATGCATCGTAGTCAATGGACTCAATTCACCATTTCATTTTGTATTCTAAAGAAAGTTGACGAGTAAATTCGTCATTATTTATTGTAAACATAATTCAAATATAACAATGATATAAACAGAAATGTTTTCTTGTCTTATAAACTCACTCAGTATCTGCAATGTTAGAATGACAATTTGATACTATATTTTATGCTTGTAATAAAATTAGATTTCTTTACTTAAAAAGGTCGATTTTTATTTGAAATTATACCAGGAGTGTTATTTTATAAAATATTTGTAGGTCTATAGTTGAATCGCACAAAGAACTTCACTATAGCATCTTGTATTTCTTATCAACAACTATGAAACTTTCGTGAGTTTTTCTCGTCGATTTTTCCACAAGAAAATATAATATTGTATAGTTAAAATAATTCCTTCTTATTTATTTATTTTAAAAACTCCTTCTATGTTTTAAAAGGATTTTATTTCTATAAGTGTTAAAACATATTTTCATAATATTATAATTTTCATAATTCGTGTATATATAGATACAATTTAATTCTCTCGATACATATTTTAGGAAGGACTGCATACAACGTCAGCTATACTACAAAAACTAGAGAACGAAGTATTATAACAGCATCTGTTATACATGATGTTCGTTTCTTTATTACTTTTTTAATTATACATCAGACCAAATAGTTTGTGTATTGTAAAAATATAACACTTTAATTCTGATAATATCAAAAATTGCTGTGGTATTCTGTAATATAAATCATATATGTCATTTTTTATATTTATGTTACAATATGCTTGGTGCAGATGGACTGGTACTATAATAGTTTGAATGTCCATTACACCGTATTTGCTTTTGTAATATGTTTTACCAGAGATTATTATCCATCATATAACAGACATCACTAATAGGTACGTTCAATAATTAAAACCAAATGGTACCTCCTGATGTTCAATTATTATAAAAAAAACTAATTAATATGCTTTTTTATGAAGCTACTAATGCTGCGTTGCAAATTCAACAATGCAAGTCCATTATGAGAAAGATACGGTATGCTTTTAGTAATAAAACTTTCAGTTATGGTGATATATGGTTTATAGTATATAGGTCCAAGAGTGAGTTTTCTAAAAAGTCAGATATAGTTATATGGTGTACAGCATCATCACCCCTGTATGCATAAAGAGATAAAAACTAACGGTAAATTATTATCAATATAGCTTTTTCCAACTTCCATGATACAGTTCGAAAAAGTAGGTACATATATTCAGATTATAATAATAATAATAACAATCTTTATTTCTCTGTTGAAAAATTGGTGGAACTAGAACTATAAAGTCCTCTCTTCCGTTCAACCAAGAACCAACATGAGTACATGACAATGAATAACAAAATGACAATATATAATACTTAACAAACGATGAACATAACATGAAAGTTGAACATTGGCAGAGTCGATTTTAATCTATTATTTATTATTCAATATTTCATTTAAATAGTGTAAATGTAAGTTATATTACTATTCTTAAGAAATGTTCACTGGTTTTGTATTGAAGCAATAAACTGTAAAATAATTAGAAACTATAATACTATTTACTTTTTTATTATTCAATACACTGTATTTACAGGTACTTACTAAAACACCTTATAATGAAAATGATTGGCATTATATCTTACTGTTTTGGTAAACTTATTGATTAAATCTATTATACATTTGTACGTACAGAAACTTAATTACGTGTTTTACAACACGCATTCCTTAATTCTTCATTATTTATTTAGTAAAGTATTCTTCGATTCGGGGCGAAACCTCTATGCTATGCATAACACTGAATATGAATTCATCATTATAAAAGAATTGCTAGTGTCATAAAGCTGTCGAAAATATATCTGCACAAGTTTCTTCCATAATTGTGAGTTAGAAATTATCATTTCTCTGCAAAATGCTTATCCACCAGTTAAAACTTTCGATTACTATATTAATGCTTCACCTGTTGCATATGGTAAACTGTAAAGACAATATTTTCGTTCAAGCAAAAGCAATAAGTTCAATATCGCTTCACGAACCATCTCGAAATAATTATTTTCTGATTACTGGTTCATCAGTTTATAACTTCCACGGAAATAATGAGTGCCAGTTTACTGAATCAAATTCTACATTTGATTATTCTCAGTGTATCTGTGAGAATAAAAACATAACGTGGGATGTACAAAAGTGTAAGAAGACAGAAATTTCGGAACTGAATGGTAAAATCTTCAATGTCGGTTTTATAGAATTGTTTGGGGATATAAGTGTTCAAGTTGGTGTTAAGTCTTACTCAGTGAATGTAGCAGTTGCTCTAATTCTACAAGTGCTATCTGACAGTTACAATTTCACATGTAATCAAATAGAATTCAAAAGATTGAAAAATATGTTCGATAGGTTTCTTAATGAGACAGTAGATTTTACGTGGATTGATATGGATTTTACTCTTGATAGGTTTCTCAAGTACGAGTTCGCTTCAGTAATATATTTCGAAACAATGTCATTTGACGCGAAATATCCGCAGAGGAAACTCTCTCCGTTTTTAGTTGTGAAGCCATTTGACCTTTCAGTTTGGTTATGTGTTGGACTATCAGTTGTGCTTTTAATCATAGTTTTGAAATACTTTTGGAAACTCAGTGACACTTCGCGAATTATCGTCAATTCGTTTCTGTCTCTTACGAACTCTGGTGATAATATTATCAACACCCTACAATCAAAAAGAATGACAAAACTTGATAGAAATAATTCCTTACGTCTTCTAATAGGAGTATGGTCTTTGTACTGTATTGTGATTAACACTGCTTATGTATCAAAATGGATTGTCGTGTTTGTGCGTCCTGATATGCGAAAAGTTCCAGAAACATTTGTCGAACTTGCAGATTCAGATTACACTATTGACTTACCGAAT